>CAJQZM010020353.1:0-19894 GCA_907164665.1 Colias nastes | reverse complement strand
GCTGTGTTGTCAAATAAATGTTTTTCATTTCATTTCATTTCATTTCATTTCTTTCCATAGTTCTTTCATACAAAATGTAGAAGAAGGACGTGGTGCAAAACAGATTGAAGAGGTGCGCTTATGGCACGCCCGCGCCCGCGCCGCTTGTGTTTGACCCGCGCCTAAAAGTTCAAAAGCTACATTTGTACAAGCAATTGTAACTAATGACACATGAAAGTTTGGGAAGATAGATGTTGTTACTCTTTCGTGTAAAAATAGCTGATTGTATATATAAATAAGGTATCTTTAAAGGGCACAAAAAGAAATCGAATGTTATTGCTCACAAAAATTGATATATTTATAACTCATTGAAGATGTTGGAGATATTAATAAATGTATATAAATAGTAAATTGGAATTTCAACAAGCAGAAATGTATGATAACATCATTAATTATTATAAGCTTGATTTATCTTCGTCGTAAATATCTTCCCAATTCTATAGTTCTTTGTTTTTAATTATTATATTATCATCAAAATTATAGAGTTACTTTATTCATAGTCCTCCACCACATAATCAATTAGATTACTTTTAAGCCAGTGACCAGTGTATGTACATATAGTTTTTATCATTCAATTACTATGAAAACATACCGTTTTTACAAGTTTACAAAATATATTTGAAAAGTTTATTAGCGTTATATTGTTAAGTATATTTGTTATAGTAATATAGTATTGTACATGTATGTTTGTCTGTGGTTACGTATGAGGCTGTTACGTAAGCCAGACACGAAACTCACTGATTTAAATTCGGTCGGCGGACTATGAAAGAGCCACGGTCTGAATATCTTAGGACATGAATTTAGTGTTAAGTAATGTTTTGTTTTGTTGCATTTATTAAGGACTAGGTAGTTTGCCCCGATTATGCTCTTTATATCGAGCTAAAAGGTGTTTCAATTAAGGATAATGTAGCTATTCCAGGTGAACGGATTTTTAATATTGGTGTAGGTTTTGAGTTTATCTGTTAGCAATAAAATTAACCAATTCTTGTTGTTGTTATTGCCTCCCTGCCATGCCACACAAATTTTTTTTGTGTTATTACTAGATATTATTATTGCCCTTTATTACAACTTTTCAAGTTTTGTCCTTAGATAAAAAATATCACAAACCAAATATGTGAAAAATATATTTACAATTATGTTTATTTACCTACTGAATTTCATCTTAATCTGTTGATCACTTGCTCTACATACATACACACATAGACATACACATAGACAAAGTTACATTCGCAACTTTAATATCAAGTATCATGTGCGCTCATTATGACTATTCTTTAGTGTAATTAGAAAGAGAATATTATTTCCAACAATAACATTCAAAATTGCAATAACAACAGTTTTATAACAAAGAAAACTTATCAATAAACAAGAAAAATCACATCCAATATTGCCAAAACATTCTATATTCATTTAAACAAAGTTATCTATACTAATATTATAAAGAGGAAAGGTTTGTAATTATGTATGTATGTATGGTTTTCACGCATAAACTACTGAACCGGTTACAATGCTCCGGATACTCGTCTTTAAAATAAGGTCTATTGAAAATAAAGTTAGTATTTTCTTATGTTTGACTAGCTGTGCTCGGCGGTTTCAGGCGGTTTCTTAAGTTTTATAATATAGATTTCCCGCGAGTATTACACGTGTTTTATAATTAAATTATTTATAATTTTCTAGAAACAGAACTTTTAACAAAAATAAATTTGAACATAGACCTCGAAGAATACAGACGCGACGACGAAGACGAAGAAGGTCGAAAAATTGCGCCACGAAACAACCTCCTTATCAATGGAAAATTAAGAACTTAAAAAATAAACAGATCGAAGAATACCAAAAATCTCGATATAGCAAGGTATGTTTGTGTTGAGTAGGTAATCAAAGAATACACAGTCACATCATATATAAATGGGAATAGATAGGATCGAATTGAATGTAATTTTTAATCAAAGCTTTAAAAATCTGGATAGTTTTAAGTGAATTTGTATGTTTGTAGAAGTATCATCGATCCCATCACTCAAATGGCCGATGGGATATAGAGGCCACGAGACGGTCCACCCGCTCCGTGAGCAAGCCGCGCCACGTTGAGGTCCTGCTTGTCGCCGACAAGTCTATGACAGATTTTCACAGTCAAGGCAATTTGGAGATTTATCTCCTTACTATCATGAATATGGTTCGTATCTTATCTTATTATTTATCTTTTCCTTCTTATAAAATGTCAGGTAGAAGTTATAATATTGTCTCAAAAATGCATAATATTATGTAACATATTATAACACACACTTATAGAGGGTAACTTGGATTAACACATAGGATAGGTTTTATCCCAGAATCCCACGTGAATAGGAACTATGCGGGTTTTCCTTTATAAACGCGGGCGAAGCCGCAGGCGGAAATCTAGTATGCAATAAAAATCAAATACATTTACCATTTTACACAACACTAAAGCGTAGATTAATAAAGTAAAGCGACAAGGTTTTACGATCAGTCGCAAACAACGTGTCTTGTTTACATTTATTGCCTATTTTACAACATTATGGGAGTAATCTGTGCCTATATCGAAAGCTACGTGGAGTATTAATTATTTGTACGTTATGTAAGGTTAATTACCTACTTGGTATAGGGTTTCTATTATCATTTTTTAAGTTTTTGAAGTGAAACTTCTTTAGGCGTGTTGAGAGTAAAATTTCAAGCTCGCGTCATGGCAATACCGTCACGTCATGGAGTAAGGCGACGATTTCGTTATCTTTGAATCTTGCATAAGTTTCACTTCTGACACGTTTACCCGATTATCTGATATGTTCTTAGTTCAATAAATAAATATTTTACAGGTTTTACTTTAAATACATAAATAACTTGTCAATATTATCAGAAGAATTTTTTAAATGTAAATAAATTAAACCTAAATACTATAAAAAGTCTAAAAAGTTTGGGTATTTTATTTCAATGACACAATGAATATATTTCTGGATATTAAAATGAATAACAAGATATACGTAGTCGGTCCTAAAGTTCTGTCATATTTATGAAAATTATGATTTAAAAAAAAGTACCAATCAGTTTTTAATAAATTTTATATCAATATAAAGTACAATAATCAAGGAATCAAAATAACTTAAAATTATTCAAAATGACCTCCCTTGTTTTGAATACAGGCCCTTAATCGCCGCGGCCAGTCGTCTATCGCAGCACGCACCATATCCATATCTATTTCAGCGACTGCTTTAATTATAGCTGACTTCAGACTCTCCAAATTTTTATGGGGTTTAGCGCAGACCTTCCTCTCTAAGACCTGCCAAATTTTATAGTCCAGAGGATTAAGGTCCGGACTGGAGGAAGGCCAATCTTCGTGTCTTATAAAGTCTATGTTTTGACGTTCGACCCAGGCTTGAGTGGTCTTGGCTTTGTGTGCAGGCGCAGAATCTTGCTGGAACACAAAGTGATGTCCCGAAAACAGCGTGTTGGGCAAGTCTTTGACATGCTGATCCAAGACCGTCTCTTGGTACACTTTTGCACTGGTTTTGACCCCTTTTTCGCAAAAATGAACCTCAGTTGGCCCGTAGTAGGAGATTCCTAACCAGACCATCACTGAAGATGGATGATGCCCATGTTGCACCCGCGGAACTTTTTTCCTGCTTCTTCAGAGCTCCCAGCGTACACTCTATCATTTTGTTTATTGTACTTTTCTTCTATATCGAAAATTTTTTCGTCTGTAAAGAGTATATCACGGTGTCGGTTTTTCGCGTACCGTTTTAACATCACCCGGGATCTTTTGAGTCTTATTTCTTTTAGACGGGCATTAAGTAAGTGCCCACTCTTTTTTTTGTATGCACGCAGCTTAAGGTCTTCATTTAAAACCTTTTTGACTGTTTTTCTACTGACTCCCATCTGCAAAGCCATCAGTTTCTGTTTTCGGACAGGATTTCTTCGTATGCACGCCTTGATTGCTTTGATCACTGCTGGTGTTCTTGCGGAGCGAGGCCGACCAGTTCTTTTCTTGTCCTCAACACTTGAGACTTCATTGTATCTATTAATAGTACGATACACAAACCTTAGCGTAATTTTTAAATTTTTGAGCAACCTGAAAATGGTGCTCGGCGAGTGCCCACAGCGGTGCAACGCTAAAACTGCTATTCGGTTTTCTTTCAAGGTCCACTCCATCGTGAAAAATCGCGGCAAATGATAATTTTTTGTTTTAAAATAATTGTCAAACATTCAAAAATGGAATGCTATAAAACTTTTCTTAAATCATGTCCGAAATTTAAAAATAATGTGCCAGTGACAGAACTTTGGGACCAACTACGTATTTAACGTGGGCTGAAATGATCAAAAGACGAATATAACTGCTTGTTTATCAATTTGTTTATAATGACAAAACATTTGACAAATTATTAACGTCATTTATTGAAACACCCCCACGTCTTTAAGATTTCAAAGAGACTCATATCCAAAAACCAATGTAAGAAGACCTTCATCTTGTATGGTGAGAGCTACGTAATAAGCAGTAAGTAATTTCCATGGAGACTACTAGATTTCGATTTTTTAGAGACTCTCGATTTACTAGCAAAAACTTTTCCCTAATTTTAAACCTATAGGGCAATCCATAGACTCCCTAATTTTTGACAGAAAAGTAGTCTCTCTTTGACCTTGGGTATCCATATATCTTAAAAATGATTAATAATAATTGTTAAGCTACATACAATTCAAATGACAGTCACACCTTAATTTTATAAGTTATAAAAACAGGCATACAAAATATACGCAGGTCTACAATTCGATAAGAATATTGAAAGCGAAACTTTATTGTATCCCAGAGAGCCCTAATTTAATATGGCCCTCGATTTGTTTACAAAGGAAAAAATTTATTCATGAAATTTGTTTTCCTAGAGGCCGACGTTCAAATAGACCTCACAAATAAGTTTTCTAACTTTTATTCCTTTATACAAATACTTCACGTGGTTATTTTGTTGGCCAGCCATGTGGAAACGTTTCCCTTCATTTGTGACGACGGAATGTTATATTGGATATTTTTTGTTTTTAAACGTAAGTTGGAAATATGTGGAAAATATGAAAAATTGTTGGAATGCAGATGGTATTATGTATAATGAATATATTTTTTAATCACTGTCTCGAAGATTATCGCTACAATATTATCTATACTAATATTATAAAGCTGAAGAGTTTGTTTGTTTGTTTGTTTGAACGCGCTAATCTCGGGAACTACTGGTCCGATTTGAAAAATTCTTTCGGTCTTAGATAGCCCATTTATCGAGGAAGGCTATAGGCTATATATCATCACGCTAAAACCAACAGGAGCGGAGCAATGCGGGTGAAACCGCGGGGAACAGCTAGTATTACTATATATGTAGTTTACTACACGAAAATGTATCTTTCTTGCATTCATCATTAGTATTGAATCATTACCGAAAAATATAAAACAAAAAAGTCATAATAGATTGAATAAATTTTACATTAATTAAAAAGCTGTTCAAACATTTCTAACATACCTTAAATTAAGGTACTAAACCACACATTAAAAAATGTAAGGTTTAAACCATTAATTAATCTGATATTATGTAAAACGTCTGCCTTTATATGTTACAGGGACAAAGGCTTCGACGCAAAGGGGTGACCGCAAATTTGCTTTAATCTTAATTAATGGAGCGACTGTTATAAACTATATAGTATGATAGGGATGGATTTATAAGCCTTTGTCTTGTAGGCGTGTGGTAGATGCAAGTCAAAGCTTGAATTTATTTTAGTGGATGTTCGTAATACATACCATGTATTTATTGAGTAGAGTCTGATATTTTTCTGAGAGATTATGTAGGAACTTTTGAAAAAATGCTTTGTGCTCACAAGCTAGAACCACAGTATAAATACTATGCAAGAGCTAAACAATGAAGGTTAAGGACTAAACATTATTTTTAAGTGTCGTTGGTTGAAGACTTTTAATTTTAAATTTCGTCAAATTTGAATATCAAAATATTAGTTTCTAAAGGTTTGACCTGGTTTTAATCATCCACATTTAATTTATTGATTTAATAAAATGCCATAAATATAATCCGCTATATTACATTTACAAAAACTCAAAAAAAATGTGCCTAACTGCTGTAAGATTTAAACATTACGACTTTTTCCATTCAATTCTTACAAAGCACGACACTATATTATTCTAATGCAAAAGCACTCTAAACTATAATGAACTAACTACAATAATCATCCCAATAGTGCTATGTAAATAAGTCTCGAAAAGGCAAAGCTTTATCATCACACTTCAAGTGAAGCATTCTCAAACGATAAGCCAACATCGAGTCGGAGAAAAGGAAAAAATTTCCAACGTTTCATTTCGTATCAAGGGAAATTTATGAAAGACTTTATATTACTTTCCTTGAATAGAAATACTATGTGAAAAACGAGCTCATTTTGTAAATCGCGGTTGTTTTGTCTGACTTTCACGAACAGCCAAATTTTGTATGAAAATGTTCGAGATATTACAGTAGGGCAAGTTTTCCTTAAAGGTTAATAGCAATGATTATTTATCACGGGCGGAAAGATTAACAAGGAGATATTTTTCAGGGCTAACTGAATTTATCTTTTGTTATGTTGAAACAAATATCACTAGGTGGTAATGTTTTTGGAATTTGTTTTGCTCTTAATGAATATCACACTATTCACAATATTAGTACCTATATTGATTATTGTATTTTTTATCGTATTAAGTATATTTTTCTATATTAAATTATTGTACGTACATAATATTATATCCACTTTTAAATCTAGATTTACACATGAAACAAAACTATAAGATAAAGATATAATATAAATCTTAAACATACATATACACACAGAACGATTGTTGTTTTTTTTTTCTTATTTAGAATCTTTTTAGTTCTAAGTATAACACAGTGAAAACAGGCTCTACGCAATCAATCAAATACATTAAACAACAAATTAATTACAATATTTATATTTCTATAAAACATAATGTGTAACATTTGCCAATTTACAAGCCTCCAAACACGCTTCCGGGCCACCATTCCACGTAGGCACCATAGTCATTAACCCAGCTATATTGGCCTTCACATAATATTGCAATTGAGTACAAATTGTCGCTTACGTATTGTCCGTAATATCCTGTCCAAAAGGCTATTTAGCAGCAGCACAGGAAACGACTGTTTATACAGTTTTTAGCTCTATTTTCAATGAACATTATTGGTTTGTTGATTAAATGGCTATTTTGAGATTTTAAATGAAATTCCTAGTTCAATACGGGTTGTTTTTGAGGGATATAGTTTTGTGTGTTGGAATATAACAAAGGAACGAAATTAGCAATTTAATAATGTGTGTAGGCAATATCAGTTTTTACAGCAAAATTACAGGACATATCGATACTAATATTATAAAGCTGAAGAGTTTGTTTTATTGAATGCGCTAATCTCAGAAACTAATAGTCCGATTCGAAAAATTCTTTCGTTGTTAGATAGCCCATTCATCGAGGAAGGCTATAGGCTATATATCATCACGCTAAGACCAACAGGAGCGGAGCCACGCGGATGAAACCGCGGAGCGCAGCTAGTTGTTAATATGATGTTGTTTATTGTAGAGATATAATATGATTCCAAGAATTCATATAATTGTACTTTGCGCAAATGTGTTCATTCAATTATTTAATCTGAGGATTTAAACCCTTTATATCATAAGTTAACTGCTAGAGTGTAATAATATCAACAAGTAGGTAGGTAACTCAGTTACAATCTTTATCCCGACGCAAAACCTAACGAAATCAAACACGAAAATCGTGAATTCTATCAAAAGTAATTCTACAGTAATCATCGTATCAATATTCCATCGTCGAAAAGGTAAAATATACTAAAATAAAAAGGTAAGTATGATATTCGTGAAATAACTTCAATCTCATATATTCCGATCACGTGTACTGTGAAAACATAACCTCGGAGCCTCCGCAGTAAATCTTAGAAAATAACTACTGACTTGCTTGAGCTATTTGCTACCTATCGTGGATAAATAGTTGCATCGTGTTATGTTATGTTTTTATATTAGACTTGCTATTTTTGGTTTGGTCTGAAAGGAATCGGGATTACAATTAAAAATATAATAAGTATATTAATAAGTAAATAAAATAATTGAAACCATATTATTCATCCATACGTTAAATTAACTCTTTGTATACTACTTAATTTGTAATGAGTGAGGAATATTAATGTGTCTTTCTGCCGAGGGAACTATTAGGTAAATCGATAAAAAGTACTTTCCACTTTAAATATAAGTGTACAATTTGTTTAATATCTATACCAATATTATGAAGCTCAAGAGTTTGTTTAAACGCGTTAATCTCAGGAACTACGGGTCCGATTTGAAAAATTATTTCAGTCTTAGATAGACAGACATTTTTTCGAGAAAAATATCATTACACTAAGACCAATAGAAGCTAAGCAATGCGGGTAAACCACAGTGTACCGATCCAAACTTGATTCGTCGTAGTGTAAATATAATATGAGTAAACACCCCTCAGACGATCTTCTCTTATTTTAATGTGTAGTACCCACGTATCCCATGGTACATATATCGTTGTTTTGCTAATACAATGCAGATTTGTTGAATGTATGTTTCGTCGTGTTGCCTGCAGTGGAATGCATGTGAGAGCTCTTAGAGTAAAGGCAGCCATATGCAGATTAGTTTTATGGACTGTGCTAGTCTTTACTATGTCATATTTGTCCTAGGTAATCATAGAAGTAACTTGATGTTTATAGTTAAGATTTAGACATTTTTTCACTTATTTAAAATCACTAAGTTAATAGCAATTGGGTTATGAAGGGAAAAATATCAGTATATATATTGTCCTTTCTTTGTGGATTAATAAATAAAATAAAAACAAATAAATACTACGTCTAATAAATACTAAGTTTACCATTTATACCGAGGGTTGGCATTTGTAGACAAAATTTGACAAGATGGAAGAAAAGTCTGCTTATTGTAAAGTTTTTGAAACTTTTTGTAAGGTATTTAGATATATAATTACTATAAATATAGGGTACTATACGTTTTTAAAAGAAACTGACCAAAATATGAATGCTGGTAAGTATCAAATATCGAAGAGTTAGTAGTTTTAAGATATTTTCCTTCATCGATTGGAACAGAAGGCAAAAACAACGTGCTGATCAATTAAAAAAATTGGTTACTCTCATACCTATACTCATATCGTAACTTTTGATTGAAGTTAGGGACTTTATTTTTTATTTTCTTAATAATGACCGCTGAGCAATTACTATGTTGCATTTATGGTTGCATTATATCAACATCAAGTCATAACCTATCCATATACGATACAAATAAATTAATTATTTTCTGCAACAACTCCCACATCTAGATAATCCTCGACATGTATTATAATTCCTCGAATTACAAACACAACATGTCATTAGTGCATATAAGATCAAATTTTTCTTTCCCTCCGTAAGAAGTTTGATAAACATCAAAGCGTATATAATTACGCCGGCAAGAGAATAAGACCTCCCAACTAATAAATCATAGTTACTATAATTAATTTTATTGCGCGAACATAACTGTTTTTGTTATTTATGCCCGCTCGTTTCCTTATACTGGATTTTCCCTGTTTCCCTCTAATTTGTCTTAAAACTTTATTGTTTCTGTGCAAACTGAAGGAAAGAGCTCAGTGGCCTGTTGGCTTGCGCATTCGTCCGAAAATTCAAGAGCCGAACGATATAATATTATTTCGCTTATTTATTTAGATAGACGAAACATCTACCTATATAAAAATGAATCGTAAAATGTGTTGGTAAGCGCATAACTCGAGAACGGCTGAACTAATTTCGTTAATTCTTTTTTTATAAAATTCCTTGAAGTATGAGGATGGTTCTTATGGAGAGAAAAATATGTAAACATGTACCACGTGCGAAGGCGAGGCGGACAGCTAGTAAAATAATATAAATGTTTTTAACTAACACAAAAGCTCTGAATATTCAAAAATTGTACTATTAAACGACAATACCTTTTCTTTTCACTGATTTGTCCATATTACGTACAATGCGTATCAAAACAACAAAAACCACGAAACTAACATTTTAATAACAGTTTACAATACTTTTAATCAAAACACCAAATGGGTTATTTTTATGAAAATACATACAAATACACAGAAATGAAGTTACCAGTTTGTAGGAATATTTGTGTATTCATAATTCATTGTATTGAACATGCATTCACAACGACAAAACGAAAGGGAATTTATTGCTGTAACCGTGTTATATATCTTTACAATTTTTTGTACAAAGCAATTTCTCAAAAATCGGTATTTTTGCGTGTATGATTGAAGAACAGCTATCATGATAAATACTTTTTATATTATACTAAAGTAATAAAAAGGAAATATAACATTTTATTATGTAGTTACACTCAAACACTGTACCGCTTTTGATAATTCATTGTCCTGTTTGTGGATACTGAAGTGTACCTATCTTTTCTTTGTTTACTTTTCTTTTTTCGTCTAGTCCAAGATAACAATATTATCAATAAACGTTAAAATAATATACTATATTTCACACTTCAAAATAACATTATTCATAAATACCACATAGCTACGAAATAATCTACATTCCATAAATTTCTAAAACAATAATTTAATTTTCGCGCCAACTGCTATCTAAATCTATGTAATTAGTTATGCGAATTGCGTTAACTAATTTAAATAACATATTTAGATAAGCTGTGGAATTGAAATAAAAGTTAATTTTACGGGACATCAACTCTGGTCACAATTACGCGGGAACAACAATATAATTCGTTTGTAAAGTATATCATGTTGTTACAATGTTAATGTACCTATAATCCTTGCTTATGACGTTATAAATGAAAAAATAACTGTCTGTTCGATACGCATTCACGTCTAAACTACTGAACCGATTGTGAAGAAGAATTTCATATAAAGATAGAGTTAATATTTGGTAAGGATATAGCATAGATTTTGTTAAGAAAACAAAACATGGTCCACACGAAATATACGATGGAAATATTTCTGACTTCATCGAAGTTCATTCGATCCTAAGATTCGACCTATCTGTAATACGCTTTCTTAAAGATTTAGGGATATAGGTGAAAATATATTATGCTTCATTGTTTACGTGAATACAACATTAAAATAGTAAAAAGATTCAGTTAAATTTACTTGAAAAAACAAATTACACATTTTACAAAAACAGTCGTAAAACTTAATCATGCTTCATAAATGTTACATCTACGAATCCATTATTTTCCCAAAACGTGGAATTCATTTACAAATATAAAAATATCGCGTAGAATCTACAAAATATTTCATCCAGAATTCCGTTCAAAGCTCAAAGACATTAGGGAGGATTCGACAAAGAAAACACTTAAAATTCTGTCTCAAAGTCGAGAGATCGTTATCACACAGTACTTACTTCATGTAATTGTTTTCAATTCGTGCTCTTATTTTGCTCCTTTTACCTACCTATATTCTTAATGATGGGGAACGATAAATTTTATGGCGTTTAGTCTGCTTGTTACATGGTATTTTTTATGCTATTTTAAGAACTTCAAGGAAGACATGTATTGTTTCGGAAGTGAGGACTAATAATGATAAATATACCTAGTTAAAACCAATGACATGCTTTTATAAGATAAACATATGAAATTATTGAATTGTCACCGTTCCTTGATAAGTGTATAAAGTTTGAATTCAATCTGTCGATTTAAAAGGGGTTAAGTTTTTTCAAAATGTCTCAACATACACGTAGAGCTACTAATATAAGCGTGTAAACACGGAATTATGTTTTCATATGAATTCAAACAAAACGCAATATTTTCTGTTTAAAATAATTTAATGCTATGTAAATTGTATGCATGTAGCAGTTATCAAGTCTCTAAGCTTAATTAAGAGCATAATTAATTCAATGGTTTTCATTTATCATACGTTGAATGAAAATAATCGAAATTGCAAGCTTTTATGATTATGCTCTAGAGTATGATTGTATTAACTTATAAAACACTATGTGATTTATAAAACACGATGTACTTCGAAATTAATTACAAAACAATATGTGAATTTGAATTAGCTTA
Organism: Colias nastes; assembly: GCA_907164665.1. Classification (NCBI taxonomy): domain Eukaryota; kingdom Metazoa; phylum Arthropoda; class Insecta; order Lepidoptera; family Pieridae; genus Colias; species Colias nastes. The sequence continues at coordinate 7,741 of CAJQZM010020353.1, read as the reverse complement.
TAAAATAAAATGCGTAGCAGGTACACTGTCGAAACCAACTCAAACCTTGCATTTTGTTGAAGATCATTAAATGCATAGTTTATGATTCTATAAAGGACATACAGACCAACATTCATTTATATAATGATTTGTAAATCTACAATACCTATACAATTTAACAATAAATGTTAAAAAATGTTAAATAAACACATATTCTAATCGGTAAACACACAATTCGTGCATCCATTAAAAATCCGTACTCTAAAAATGAATCTTGACGCTAACAAAATTGCGTGCCGGCTAAAAGCGTTTATCGCTCGCCGTCATTTCATTCCCTTGAAAGCCTCCACAGGTGCTAATAATATCAAAAATAGGTCGTGACTACGTTACACAGAGTTAGATATAAAAATACGAACTGGCGTGGTGAATATGAGCTTGATATGCAAAATTGATAGTGGTATTGCTAGTGTATGTATGTAGTTTAATGAATAGATTTGTGTGTATTCACAAGGTTGGTTGGTGCCCGCGACTTCGTCATGTTAAGGTTAATTTTTCAACTGTTTTATGTAAATCTAATTCCGGTTTTGTTTAATGAATGTTCAGTTTTAAACTTATTTAAGTTCAGTAAATCGTAAAAATTGAATATTTAACATATTATATGTGTTGAAAATCTTTTGAAATTCCAGCAAGCACTTGAGAAATAAGAATTTAGAAATCATCGATTAATATGTAACATTATAAATTTCAAATTAATTCATTATAATATGAGTTATGGGCAACTATATTATGTATTCTACGATTCTGTAATTATTTCCCTTAGTTCAAATTTGGAGACTGTTCTTGACATAATTTTATTTTTTAATTCTATTGTGCTCTCTTCCGTTGTTTTTCCCGTGACGATAAATGAAATAACGGATTTTTCTCAATAGAATTATACAGGGTGTCCCAAAAAGTAGTGATATACTGAAGCTGGGAGGTAGAGGATCTAGAGGGCTATCCGAATCACCCCCATGTATGTTATGCGATTTTTCGTAGTTTCGGAGTTATGACTTTTTTTTCAATTTTTCACTTATCGCCGAGTACGATGAGAATTTCACTCATGGTGACGTCAATTATTGCGCTAGATGCTTGATTTTTTTTTGTGTGCTAAGCTGAAAGCTAGGCCAATTCAGTATGGTAACATTTACTATCGTTAGATCTTCGAATGGAATAAAAAAAAGAATTAAATGCCAAGAAAGATAAAATTACCCAGTATGTTCACCACTTCAAGGGCCCGTAAAAAAATAAAATCACATAAAAAAAGTTTTTCGTTTGGCTTTTAAAAACTTGCTCTATCTATCAGGTAGCTACCCTGAAAATTTAATTTTATTATTCAGAAGGCTTCAATCGAAAAATTGAAATCTAAATGTGGTAAGTGCAAAAATTGAATTAACATGATGATTAATAAAAACAAATTAAAACCAATAACAAGGTGTTAAATTACCAGAAATTTTTAAAATGACCCCGCTGTTGCTCAGTGCAAGTGCGACATCACCGTAAAAAGTTGTCTTTTAAATGTCTGAATGCCCTTTTATCATTTTTAATGGTTTCTTCTGCTACTATGAATTTCCGGGTTATTTCGTCCAAATTGTGGCATTCTCTCAAGAAGCCGAGGTCTTTTTAGTATCCCCATTGAAACAAATCAATGGGGTTTAGGTCGAGGGACCGTGGAGGCCAGGCTTTAAGGCAGGCGTCACTGGCGCATGCGCAGGCTGCAACGACCAATCCATCTTTCAGGGTATCTTTGCCCTTTAGCCTGGCCTCCACGGTCCCCGGACATAAATCCTATTGATTGTTTTCCGTGGGGATACTACAAAGACGAGAGACTGCCACAATTTGGACGAAATAACCCGGAAATTCATAGTAGCAGAAGTAACCATTAAAAATGATAAAAGGGCATTCAGACATTTAAAAGACAACTTTTTACGGTGATGTCGCACTTGCATTGAGCAACAGCGGGGTTATTTTAAAAATTTCGGTAATTAAACACCTATTTATTGGTTTTAATTTGGTGTTAATGATCATCATGTTAATAAAATTATTGCACTTACCACATTTACATTTAAATTTTTCGATTGAAGCCTTCTGAATAATAAAATGAAATTTTTAGGGTAGCTACCTGATAGATAGAGCAAGTTTTTAAAAGCCAAATGGAAAACTTTTTTTATGTGATTTTATTTTTTTATGGGCAATTGAAGTTGTGAACATACTGGGTAATTTTATCTTTCTTGGCATTTAATTATTTTTTTTATTCCATTCGAAGATCTAACGATAGTAAATGTTACCATACTGAATTGGCCTATCTTTCAGCTTAGCACACAAAAAAAAATCAAGCATCTAGCGCAATAATTGACGTCACCATGAGTGAAATTCTCATCGTACTCGGCGATAAGTGAAAAATTGAAAAAAAAGTCATAACTCCGAAACTACGAAAAATCGCATAACATACATGGGGGTGATTCGGATAGCCCTCTAGATCCTCTACCTCCCAGCTTCAGTATATCACTACTTTTTGGGACACCCTGTATAATGCAATCCATTACAATTTTAAATGATAAATTTCCATTCTCTTTACACTAGGGTAATCAAGGTATTTCCGTAAATTTCAAAACTTTGAGCGTTGTTTCATTGAAAATCTATTCTATAGGAACAATTTTAACGAACGAATTGAAAGTCCAATATTATCTGTATTATGGATATTTATGTATTTTCTTTATGTTCTAGACTTTGAGTATATTTTTATTATCTGGATTTGTGAATTCTCTTAAATATGGGCTTGTTATACAGATTATTAATAAATCATGATTGAACGAATTTTAAATGAAATAATTTTGCTATATTATTCTCAAGATGTTAATGCAAAATTGATTTTTATATGAACATACATATTTAATTAAGCTATATAATGTTTATAAAAATGGTTCCATTTAATATTTTCTATAAAACCAAATGTCAAAGTTATTTAATCCATGTTAAAATTAATTTTATTAATATTATACCCGTGTCGTATATCGTCATAATTGAATTAATTGCAAATTGTCGTATCATATTTAACACCACTTGTATGCAGGCAATTATATTATAGTATATTACATAGGTAATATTATAACAATACGGAATCATATTACAATCCAGTAAACTTAGATTAAACTTCAAAGTAATTGAATACTAGATAATTTGCATTGAAAATTGACACTACTAAATTATCCTATTCCTAATTAATACTAAAATGTATAAGGAATTTACACATTTTATGTGATACCTAGTTGTGTATCTTAGCAGAGTTATTTCTGCTCTACTTTTTTTTTCTAATTTTTCACTTAAAATATTAATGTAGTAGGTAATCGTTTCGCTTATTTTAAATGATTAAAAACTTTACAAAGAGATTATAATATTACCATAAAAGCATTGCTTTATTTAATTAACGACTTCAAAATGATAACGGCGTTCCGGGTAGGAATGACTTATAATGAAATAAGAAATAACTTCTTCAATACCTATTATTAGAAGTTCAATCAATATTATTAATATTATAGGTGGGGATTTAACTAGTGAAACCTGTAACTTAAAATAAAAACATATCAACCCACGCAGAAAATACAAAAGCAAAGTTACAACTCAACAAAAATAAAAATTTATCGACCAATTTTGCATAATTCAAGACAACTTAGTTGAAAATAGACGCAAAGCATATTCGGGGCAAAATAATCTCAAGCTACGGTCTAAACTACAAAATATTTAATATTGCACGCGCTAAAAACTAAATGCAACGTAGCAAATTTCTGATATGAAATTCCTTGAAACTTTACTGGAGTTTCTTCGAAATATAGAAAATGTTTACCGAAATAGTTTTTGGTATCAGGCGCTTTATACATTCCAATGTTATCGATTTATTTCTTATTTAATCAATTTACTTATTTTATATAACGCTAAATATTATTTCTATAAGATAAGGTTTCGTAAGGTTAGCTTAGTTATTATTCTGTAATCAGTAGATAATATGTAGATTTTCTTTTTTCAGACAGTATTCATAAACTTCATGAGACAATTTAGGTGTTAAGCAATATGTAATCACGAGTCTCGCAGATTTTACATGTGTTAAAATATTAACATATCTGTATTTACTAAATATTACATATATATACACATATTAAATATATATACACAACAACAATCAACAATCAACGACAATAACAATCCTATAAAATACTAATTTATTTTAAATAAAATGTCAGTATGATAATATTTTTATGTTACTTTACTTCAATTGTGTTGAAAATAAGACGTGTAACATGATAGCACACAATATCTTTGAGAAGCCTGGTGTATTCAGAAAATAGTAGGATTTTATCGTATTTTCTCTTTATGGAATGTTCCAACAACTTTCTGTTTTATTTTTTCTCAAAACGCTATTAAATCTAATAATAGAAATAAAATTTGATACAATTAAAATTCGCGTTCAAATCCCAAAATAGGAGCGAGTACATAAAAACACAACACAATAGTCTATAAAAATAAAATATGACGAAACACGAGGCGCTTTTGTCCTTGAAAAAATAAACAAGTTCTCTTTAAGTGCCTGTCGCCATACTACGTCTAAAATATTCAATCTCAAAAGACAAGAAAGACCGTGTATGTGAAATTTTTGCAACTTCAATAAAAATTCCGGTGGCAATCTGTAGGGAGACGATGCCGCAACAAAATGGTTTAAATTTTTTTCAAAATGATTGTGTATATGCGATTTTTAAAGTATTTTGTAAAAAATATAAGTTGATGTATGATGTTGATGAGTGTATAGATTTAATTTCAGTCTTATTGACAATGTAATCAGCGGCTTGGTCAAGTCTTGTCGATTGAATTTATCCTTTGGTACATGGGTTCGAATACAGATGAAATCATTATGGCATTTGTTTTCTTACATCATTTTCTTCGTCACCTAAATTTAGGATAGGCAAGGGTAAGGACCCTTCCTAGGCCCATTAGGTAATTTTTAGGGAAAACTGTATCGTGTCTGACGATAATAGTGAAGGTAATTTTTAACAAAAAACGTTCTATTTTTACTACTATTTGAAAATATTTTTTATGAACAAGAAATAATGTAATGTTATAATCGATTTAAGAAATATATCGATTGACCTAGAATGTCTGGTCGATATAATTGTTTTAATAACTTAATAGATACATAGAGACGCCAAGTAGAGCATGTTACTGGAACATCATTATTTATTCCTTATTTTCCTTCAATTTTCAACTGGTATTGTGCCTTACAAAAAACGTTTGCCTTTCGTAAATAAATTTTCTTCATATTTTAGTAGGTACGGCTGGAGCTAAAATGCCGACTTATAAATAAAAATATAAAATTTTGATACATTTTGGTATATACGTGTTCATAGGGAACCAAATTCTTGAATGTTTTATTTTATAGGTAATTCGTGAAGGCTTTTTAAAAGAAAAAGGTAAAGAAAGCAAATGAAAGCTACACGTGAAAGGCAGGCTTATCTTTTTAGACGTCCTTCTGTTACACTGTAATGTTAGTATTCCTTTTTTTGTTTGATTTTAATTTGAATCGGTTTTAATAAATATAGAATTCACAGTAAAAATTTGAAAGCAATTGGCTATTATTATTTTGAATAACTATTTTTATTATTTACGAATAATTGTGAAATATATCTTTGGTATTATAAAGTACCTACATTTACACAATGATATTCAATGTTGAATTAATAAGAATTGCCTACCTATTTTTAATATTTCTATCTGCTAGTTTAACCTTATTTATTCGTATTTCGGTGTAAGAGTGCCGCATTGCTTCCGTACTCTTTCAACTAAGGAAACTTATTCGAAGCAGTGAGAGAACCAAAAAGAATTGTACAAGTTGTAAGTGTTAAGCATGTTTCATAGATAGGCAGAGCGATAAGCGGCGCGGAAGCGATTAAATGATATCTTCACGTTTGTAGGAGAATATGATATAAGGTATCTGTAATGTAGAGATATTGTGTTCTATTTATTAAGTATACAAACAAAAAATCAGACTTGTTTTATTTGTGCAGCATAAATTCAACTTGAATAAGAATAAGACATTATTGTGTAAGTTTTTATGTGCTTATATTGTTCATTTGGCAGTAGTTTATTTCTTTCTTAAGTATTTTTATTGTAGTATATATTTATACATAACAAAATATATAAAAACACTCTATAAAGAATAAATCTATGGCTGTATCAGTACAATAATTAAAATAAACAAAATAAAATCGCTGAACCTAAGTCTATGAACACACTCTAACTTGGTTTTTATTTAAAGGGGTGTGGTCGGGTTTAAAGTAGTTTTGGACTTTAACGTTCTTTGGAGTTTTTATTGAATTTATGTACCTATACATAGGTATTTCTTTTTCTATATTTGGCCTTAGATCCTAATAAAATTATTTACAAATCATGTTATTTTTATAAGGTTATGATTAATAAATAAATATACTCATGCATTAATAAACACTTAATGATGAAATGTATGAAAATTAGTTTAATAATTACCTACAAAATATTATCGCTAATCTCTTCTTTTAGAAACAATCTTATCTTAAACACCTTAGTCTTTAATACCTAAATTTATAAATTTAACTCCTTACCTTTACCATCTTCATGCCAATTATCTTAAAAACCCTCTAAAGGCAAAACTTCGTAGACTGCAAATATTTAATTAAACACACTCCAAAATTACTTTTACTTGTATCTGATAAGACGGTTTCAAGAAACACGAATTTTCTTATCCAAAATCTTTCTCACCTTAAAGTTTCTGATTAAAATCTCTTTTGGATGTGAAATATAACACATAACCATATAGGTATATGGAATAGTTAAATGATAAATTCTTGCGATTTCAATTTTATCTCCTAATGTCGCTGATATCTACCATAGAATACCTACCTGCAAAAAACTTTATGATATCATTTTTATTATTAGCGGTCCGCCCCGGTTCGCCCGTGTTACTTGTTTACGTTTTCTCTCCATAAGAACCATCCTGGCACTTCAAGGAACATTATAAAAAAAAGAATTAACAAAATCGGTTCAGCCGTTTTTGAGTTATGCGCTTAACAACACATTTTGTGATTTATTTTTAGATTATAGAATACCTATAGATGAGATTTATCGTTTTTATTGACACAGAACAATTAAATATTATTTTTAATTAAAGAGATCTCTCAAGCTACAACTAATCGAGATAGACCTCGGAAAAATACAATAAATCTTACATTAAACAAGTTCCTTGAGCGTTTATCTAAAATCAACCAATATACTATAATGATGCCATTTCAATAACCGATAATTAGTACTTAGCTCAAGTATTACCAATTAATTCAATTGCTCTTTGCAGACCACTGGTCTGAACTGCTGTTTAGTTAATGATTCGATTTTTGCTTCATTTGATATAAAACGAAAATCATTTTGTTCCCAACAAATCGGAAAGTAGGTGAAAGTTACGATTTTGCAAAATTACCAACGGAATAAATTTATGCGTTACCCTGATGAAATATAAAACACGTGTAGAAATATAAAATTCTTCCTTGATTTTGATGTGTGTGTTATATTTACTTTTTTACAACGGATATAAAGATTTATTAATTATTTTGTTTTTATATATCACACATATCTCAAAATATACTCATAGTTAGACAGTCGTAATAGACTACAAGCCCGCATAGGAAAAAAATATGGGTCAAATGAACCA
>CAJQZM010020352.1:0-14029 GCA_907164665.1 Colias nastes | reverse complement strand
TTGAGGTGGATTAGTTTAACCATAATAAGGAGTATCCAAGAGATTAATGCTATGCAGTATGTATATTCTCGTTATTCGTTTGAAAGATATATCTGGGGAGTTCATCACATACCACGTTGTTACGACATGTCTTAAAGCATTATATTTATTCAAATGCCTAAAATTGACAGAGCCTGTATAGGTTATCTAGCGCCATCATTTTCCCACTTTAGAAATAATTTTATTTCGTAGATACCATGATGTCCTAAGCAGTATTATTTCGATGTAAGCAATCTGCAGTCTTACATCAGATGTTAGAGCATTGCGTTCCGACTCCCGTTGGTCTAAAATAAGACTGTCGTTAATCAAACTCCGTATTTGTTTATCATTCCACACTTGTGCAGTTGGCAATGCAATGCTCCCGATATTCACGTAGTTATTATTGTCATTTATGCCCCTGTTTGTTTATACACATAAGTTGTAGAACAGATTTTGTCAATATTATAAAATATGCAAGCCCAAAAACTTATACACATGAAATTAGATTTCTTAAAATATAATAAGAAACCGTAAGTGAGTACATAGTTATATTCACGGCACACGAGCAAATATAAATACCTACTCTCTCCGGCTATAAATTACAAAGTGTGCACATTGAATACTGATTCTCTTATCTCTGAGATCTGGAAATAGGAGTGATTGTAACTTGGCAGGGGAACAAATAATAATGAGGACGAACAATTTATTGGCATTCTACTAATATGTCAAATTACATTATACATAACAAGGTGTGGAAAGGTATTTAGTGCTAATTAATGTCTTGACCAAATTTTATTCAGCTTGTTTATGGAGCAAAGTCTCAGAATTATTAAGAAGAAAACGCATAACACATCAAAATATATATTATTTTTCCAGCAACCTTTCAGAGTGATTTAATATTTTAATAAGGAAGGAATTCGAGATAAAAAATCATGACGCCCAAATTCTTTTACTGAAACGTTAACGATAATTGCAAGCGATTTGATATATTTCGGTGTGCGAGAGGATTTGGGGACGCTGAGCCAAGTGCCAGAAACTCGTCAACCATAAGATTTGGGTTATGAGGAGCATCAGGGCTAAACATCTTAGGGCTCAACTTTATAAAAGCTATCTGTGTAAAAGTTCTATATCTGTTCTTTATAAATGACATGACGATGGTATCTTATCGTTTGTTTTCATTATGTTGCGTGCTATTTAAACATGAGCTGCGTAAAAATAGATTTAGTAGGTATATTTGCTCTTCATTTTAGAAGCTGTGCAGACATTAAAGTACGCTTATTTGCTATAATTCACTGGTATTGTAATCAAATAAAAACTCTAGGTCAGTGCCTATATATAAAAATACTTCCTCAATACAATACAGAAAATATTTCGTAAATTGATTTTATTTGGCGACCAATAACTAGTATAACAATACAGCAATGTCATATTGTTTTCATGATACAAAACATTGCGAGTATATTCCACATTGTTAGTCACAATGTGACCCGCTTGAGGTTACTTTAATTCTATTTTGGATATATTTGCATATCATTTAAATAATGTATTTACACAATCAATGTCAGCCCGTCCGCGTCTAGTTCACTGTTTTTGTTTACGTCTTTATTTGCTGCTTAATGATTGTTCATTCTGTCTTTCGGTATTACATTTTCCGCTTTTAGCTTCACTTAACATAAATTTATCATGTCATCTACATTTTGTTGTCTGTGTTTATTAAATTTTGTAGTTCCATCCAGAATAAGTTAAATATGATTGTCAGTTATTGTCATTTTCTCCCTATTTCGTATTTAACTATCGTTGGAGAACTATCTGCTTAGGATAAAAATTTCCCACTATTAAAATCATTATTAATAGCATATTAGATGCACAGATGACTGCTGGCCTGGCATGCCACATGTGGCAGGGCTGGTGATGGCCGGTATATTGGTCGCTTGCATCATGCCCGCTTGGAGACACGCCAACATCTGCGAGTCCATTGTTCCAATGTTTGTCGATTCTCTTTGATCGCTTTTGGTGTGAGATTGATGGCATTTTGATAATGAATTATGTTATGATTAATGTACGTTTTAGGCAAGAAATAAGAAGACAAATTTGATAAATTTCATGAATTTGTTATTTTTGGTTTAAAGGCATTCAAATGCTTTATAAATATAGATTTATAAAGAATAGAAAAATATTTATAAAGCATTTGAATGCCATTAAACCAAAAATATCAAATTCAACAAAAAAGGTCGTGTTCCCTCGTTACAATATTGTATTCACTGAAAAGTGTTTCATATTGGTTGAGATGGTTGTTTATCACCTCAATAGATGGCGCGCGGTGTGTCCCTTAGACACATATAACTGAAAGAATAGAATAATTTCGATCGCTCTGGCGGGTCACGAGTGGCTGTGATCGAATTTTTTCTATTCTTTATAAATTTATATTGATAAAATTCATGTTTGTTATTACGCTTAAGTAGAAAATGGAAATTGTTAGAATCTTTAATTTCATGCAAGAACAAGTTAATGAGAAAAGCAATTTCAAAAGTATTTTATGATCTTATTTACAAAGACATTTTTACATCAGAGATAAGTTTATGAGCTGACATCAAGATGGAGGCATTTTGAAAATTTCATTTAGTTTGCTGGATATTTTGATTAAAATGCTTAGAAGCGAAGCGTTCCCGAGTTGTTATGGAAATATAACTTATATTAAATTAATAAATTAGGAAAGGAAAGAAATGCTAAAGGATTTAATTTTGATAAGTGGTGCTCCATCCAGTTTGATAAAACAATTAGAGCAAACTCGTCCCAATTTACGAAGTATATTTTTTGCTTAATTGCTATCTCGGCGGTTGATTAAATTATCATAAAAGTTATGAGACTCGCCAAATTAAATTTCTTATTCATGAAAATATATTGCGGTGGTATTTGCATAAGTATTAACATTCGTTTTATTTTGGTTGCTGCGATATTGTGAGCCATTTATCATTTTATGGGGCTCAATCAAACTCCGAGGTTGCGCACTTTAATCCTATTATTTCAATTTTCCTCTTACAATGTACAGACTCTATAAGATTTACTTCTACTTTTAACTTATTATATCTGTACGAATTTAGTTTTAAATGTATTGTTTGGGTTGGCTAGGAAACTTATGGTTGTAGACAGTGTATGCTTATCAAACATTGTCTTTTACACGATGTCAAACTTGTTAGCCAGAGCTAAAATTAGCGGTGATATTGTATAATAGTTAATTAGTTAATATCGGGTGTGGTTTCATCAGCCAGCCGTGGGCTGTCGGCTGGCGAGGCAGACAGGCCGGCGCTGGCCGCGCGCCCGCCGCGTCCCGCGACGCCCGCCATGCCTAGTGCCCACGCCAACTACTCGCACGTTTTCCCTTTCTAATTATTCTTGTACCTTTCGTTGTCAAGGCGAGAACGATTCCCAGAATTTCTTTTGAAGTCGCGACGGTTTCGACGTCCCGAAATATCTCGAAAGAAGGGCCGCTCTCGATTAATATCCGAGCGGAGCGCTCCGCAGTATCCTGGCTTACGTCCTCTAATCTCTTTATCCTAATTCGGTAAATCGCTCTGACGAAAAGCATAAAATTAAGGTTGAAATTTGCATAATCGCCGCCACGCCCGAAACTCCCCGGTTCCTCTCCTTTCATTACTATTGCGAACTAAATTTCGTCCTTCATTAACGGCGAGAGTGATTCGATGTGAAAACTTGTCGAAGAATAGAGTCGACTTCAATTTGCGAGGGCTTATTTATAAAGGAAAGTAATTTCGGCGCCATGTTTGACAAGGTCTCGATCTGACCCTCTAAGGTTAGGGTCGGATATTGAAAATTACGTTTCGATATTCAAATCTTTATTCTTCGTCTAATTGAATCGGGCAGCGAGCGGTCAACGGTTCCGCGGGCCTCCCTCGTCGCATTCAAATAGACTTATGAATCTATTTGCTTCGATACGACTTCTAAATAAACGGCGAATGTTTACGTAACGTTTTCTGAAATAAATAAAAGCGAACAAAAACATTTATCCTTTTCGACGGAGATGGCAATCGCGAGATTCCTTATATTTCCGAATCAATGTTATAGAGATTGCGTCCCAAATTCAGCATTTTCGCAATACACATTTAAACAAAGCGTATATGAGAAGACGCGAGCGTATGAAGTCCATAAAAGCGGAGCCATAAATGTAACGATTGCGACACTCTCGCAGTGTTCCGGCGACTCGGCTCCTTACGGCCGGAATGGAATCGCGTAACGTATTCAGATCGGGAAGAAAATTGGAAACGCGTCGGCACCGAAACGTTTGTACCATTGGAAACAAAGAGCGGTGACATAACGCTCAGGGTTGGCTCCGTGCCCGCTCCCAGCCCGCGCTGACACGCGCTCGCCTGGAATTGAATGCATTTAAACAATACATCGCGTGGACAAATAAATCGAACCGCAGCCATGTTAAGGGTGCCCGCTTGGAATTGCTGCGAGGAGTTATATAGCTAGTAACTACATATATGTGTCCTTATTGTTCGTTATGTTGCTTCGCAGTTTCGTTTACACTTTATTATATCACAAAACAAACGCCGCTAAGAAAATGTGACAAATGACGGGAAAAGAAACAAAAAATTCGGATGTAATTATAATTAAAATTCAGTGTTAAGCAGTTGGCAGCTCGTCGCGTGTTTTTATTTATATTTCGTAGAAATAGGCGTGTCTCCTTGACAGTGAGAGGGTTGACACTTGACAGGTTCATGGTCGGTGTCGTTGGCAGCTGGTCCCGTGCCCCGTGGAGAGCTGGCCGTGGGACTGGCCCCGCGTGGGACATGGGACATATCGCAAGAGGTAGACGATATTATATCGCAAGATGTAATATCGTCTATCTTTTGGTATTGAACTTGAATTAGCGAATAAAACTTGTTATTATTGTTGTCTTGTTTTTAATTTAGTTTGTTATTTCATAAAGAAAATAATAATTATAATCAAGTAATTTATATAAATTAACATACCTAAGTATTGGTTATCACATCGAATCACTATTACATAGTATAAAACAAAGTCGCTTTCTCTGTCCCTATGTCCCTATGAATGCTTAAATCTTTAAAACTACGCAACGGATTTTGATGCGGTTTTTTTTAATTGAACGAGTGATTCAAGAGGAAGGTTTTAGTATATAATTTATTAGGTTTTAGATAAAGCGGGCGAAGCCGCGGGCGGTAAGCTAGTTGCTTATAAAAATTAACCCTGATTGTTCAAACAATAAAATTAATGATTCGTATAATTAATATAACTTCAAAGTCCTAGTTACCTAAAACGCAAAGTTGGCTTGGCTCCAAGGACAGTGTCGGTGCAGTTTCGAAGATTCCCAAATACATTGTCTTCCAAGGTCGATGGCACACGCAATGATTATTTCGGGATTTGGGCTACAGCGCTCCACATTACATGTTTTACTTTAAACGGTTAAAATTAAAACGTAAGTTGGATTATGACTTGCTTTTTTGAAATCAAACGATAATACAACCATTTTATAACTGAATATATTATAGTAATTGTTTGTAGTTGTTTGTGTTTGTTAGTAATTGTTTTTTTGCTCTTTTATTGCAAGAAAAATTAAAGAAAACTGCATCTACAATCTTTCTTACAATAAATTAAGATCAACAGTAATTAAAATAAGCGATTTTATCAATAGTTACTTCATAGCTGTGAGCTAGAGCGTAGACTGTTCACTGTATGCGAAAGTAACTCTGTCTGTCTGTCTGTTACTCAATCACGCCTAAACTACTGAACCAATTTGCATGAATTTTGGTATGGAGATATTTTGATACCCGAGAAGGGACATAGGCTACCTTTTATTGCGAAATATGTACCACGGGCGAAGCCGGGGCGGATCACTAGTATTGTATATGTTGTATACTTTGTTTAACGTGGTATAACACTCAAAGATTGTTTACATCGAGTTTAATATAAGAGCTTTGCTATTTCACTTGAATTAATATTCTTCGCCCGCAATCATAAATGGCTCGGGTGAGAGCTTGGTGATGAGCGGTGGCGAGAGCGGATATTTAAATATTGTTAAAGACCTAAAGATATGTTAATAATTGTATAATTATATGTACGTGTAAAATTAACATTTAAATGCAAACACTGAATTTTACAAAGTAAATTTTTTCTTATAAGAATTAATTGTAAAGCTCGCTCTTAAAAAGATTCTAAGTCATAATTTAAGTACACAAAACACAATAGAAATTATCATTTTGAATTATTATAAGTTAACCTTCCATTTATGTGTTCATACTTTTAAAGGTGCGATTAAACGACGCGCAAACACGCGAGCCGAGCCTGGCTCGGCTCGTGGTCCGCCGCGCCACGCGCCGTGTAAACAACTGCGCTCGGCGCGGCTCGGCAAGTTTGCACGATCCATCACTTGTCGGTTTTTTCGACACAGATCAAAGGCGCGCGGCTCTACGCGCCGTCTAAACAGATATCACTGTCTATTTTGTATTGATGTGTAGCCGCCACGGACGGCTCGGCTGGCGTAGGATCGTGCTACCCCGCGTCGTTTAAACGAGCAGGCTTGCGTCCGTATTTAGCCGAGCCGCATTTCCACGGACGGCTCGGCTCGCGTAGGATCGGGCTAGCCCGCGTCGTTTAATCGCACCTTAAGATCGAAACATTTAAGATTTGCACAAATGATGTAGAAGCAGCTTTCAAGACTAATAAAAATAACTCCAGCCATTCTTTCTAGACCCGCTAGTTCAAAATGAACAGTATTGAATGCGTGACATTTTAGTCTTATAAATCGCGACTACGTCCGCTGTCGCTCATCACACATCACCACCCTTACCACAACTTTTCAAATAAAACTCCATCATCATTTATTGCGCAAAATTGCAAGAGCGAAGCGGTCGAGATAGACCGAGATATATTAATTTTAAACGCAATTTACGCGTCTCGATACATCATGTTTATGTGTTTGTTTGTGAATCCGCAAAAAGTCCCGCATCTTATGTCAAAAGGCCACTAAAATTGTGAATTATACGGTTCTAACAGCTTGAAATACTGTTTAGAGGTTTCGTGGGCGTAAATACTCCCTAGTGAGGCATTAAATCGATTTCTACATGTATGTTTATTGATGATTTCTCTTCAGGAATAATAAGAAGCTATTTTTATTTTATGCAAAAACTGAACGCTATGAAATTAAGGTCTTACGGGAATAATAAAAATTAATGCCAAACAGGCACAAAATTTTTGATGTTCTAGATTCTAGAACTTAAAATGTACAATTTTTATAAGTAAAGTAGGTACCTACTAAAAATTTAACCAATACCAACCAACAGACACTAAGATTTTAACAGCGCTAGATATGATAGCTTTTATAAGCGTTATAAAATTAGTTTAGATGCTTATTTATACCATTCTCTTTGAAGTATATTCTTGCAAACATTCCTTAATTTCTTAAAATATTATATTAGCTGTGGGTTATTCTTTAAACATTTAAACTCAAGTTAGAATACTTTCATAACGTCTCATTGTGATGAAAAGATTAAATTCAATGAAAGTGGAAAGTTTGGCAACGTTACGAGATAAAAGTGTTTAAGATAAGCTCTCTACGTCTAATCTACACTGTGAGGTGAATTTTGAAAAATTACGTTATTTAACTAGGTATCTATATTTTGAATAACATGAAATAGGAAAGTTAATGGTGAAATTCGCAAAAATAAAAAACAAATCTGAAAATATTGCAACTTTATAGCTTGCCTCATTTTCCGGTTTTATTTACCTACATGTTTATTTTTTAAGTGAATCTAAATTAAGTGTCTGTAGAAGATGGATTATAACATACCTACCTAATTATAATTGTTACTGGAAATTAAGAAACGAGTAAAGTAATCGTAATAAGTCGTTACTACAATGGACTCTCGAAAGTAGGTACTTCAAAATGAGGGTATTAGAGATAATAAGATTACTTAATAAATACGGACCTTGAAACAATAAAGAAATATTCCAAAGTTGTTTTTATTACAATGGAAAAGAATGAAGGTCGGGAGGAAAGCTCCTCTGTTAACAGATTATTTGTGTTAAGCTGCTTTTGAGCTTTATTCTATTGTACTTACCTATTCATTATTTTGGTAATTAGCAAAATGTGTTGATTTTAATGCCTTTGAAAATTTTTCTTGTGTAAAGATTATTTCATATTTGTATGTGTAAATTTGCCTATAAATTACTTAATGATCTAAGGCCTATGGTATTAATTGCAATAATTCGATTTACTTTTAATGAACATTTTTTTATGTTGTTTTAAAAATATACCTTGTAAAAATAACAGCTACTGTTCGTAGAATAACTGTTGTTATTACAAGGCATATTTTTAAAACAACATAAAAAAATGAAACAACAAGAGACTAAATAAAATAAATAAAAAATAAACCACTCATGTAATGTATCCATTACAAATTCATACTCGTAAGTGCTTCAATTTTCTTATCAAAATGAAACTGATATTTTACAATGATATTCATACACAAATTCTCTTTACTTTGTTGTAATGATATCTACTTACCTACTTTGATTTTAAATATTAATAAAATGAAAGTATATCAGTAAGCCTCTCTTATTAGCGATTAATAGTAGGTATCAATTACCTACTATGTATTAATTATCTTATTTTTGGCAATCACAAAGACACAATGAAACGAATAGAACAAAAATACGTAGGTATATAAAAGGATGGTTGTATTGTTACGTTCGTCACAATCCCAAGTAATTACTTATTTTAGGCAAAGCCTTAATTAAAATGAGACTTCACGTTCAGAGACATATCGGATAATGCGGATATCTCTACCTCATTCACCTAATATACATCCTGTTAATTGCCGTTATAATTATTTTCAAACCAACCACCCTTATTCCCAAGCAATAAACGCTATATTTGCTTGTTCTTTATTCGAAGGATAGGCAATTATTGTTGGTTGATCTATTTTGAATTCTAACTCTATATCATAAGGTTCAAGTTTCATTGTGAGGATAATACTGGTCGATACGTGACTTGCGCAGTGCAGTTACAAGCAGTCGCCCGACCAGTTGGGAGACTAGTACTTGCGCTAGTCGAGTTGGTCGACTGGTCGCGCGATTTCGTCCTGGCAACAATCAGCTGATCGCAGCCCCTTTCATTCAAGTCGAGCTATTTTTACTTTCAATGAATACTTAAGCACTCTTATATTACCGGCTTTGTATTTTTATCCGTAAATTATCTGTTTCAAATTAATTATGTATTGAATGTTACTTATTGATACGTATTTTATAGAATGTACTTAATGTACTCTGTTAGATTCTTTGAAAAGTAAAAAGCTAACGTTTTATATGCTAACCTGTGCCAAATTTATGTTTGGAAATTGTATGAATTGTATTAATTAATATATTATTACCTATATAAAGTCGCAAATCGCCATTCGTCTCTACACAAAATTTCGCGTTTACTAGGTACTTATAAATACTTGGATAGGATAGATTTAATGATTTATAGATAAGTCTATAATATTCCACTGAGTTCATAAGGACACTTTTAACTAATCATGCTCTGATAAATCATAGGTTCCTAGTCACTAATAGCTAGTTAAAATAATTATATACAATGTACCTATTGTCATGGAGCCGCCTACGCTAGCCTGTAAATCTGTAATTAAGGAGTTATTAAATATTGCTACATAGTACATACCTACTCATAGTCATAATTCACTTCCTAGATATTCGTACCTATACTTATTATCTTTATTAAAGTGTAAGTGAATTAATAATATAATTATGTGCGTGGGTTTGATAGAAAATAAAAGACCCTTGTTCCGATCAATCCGTAAATCAGATGTTAAATGCTCCATGCATTACTGAATGTTAGTGTAGTATAATTTTAGGCAGGGTCCAAGTTACTGAGAAGATAATAGTATACAGTTAAAACAGTGCATTCATTATTACGGGTGACTGCACCCGATTTAAATTGTGTTTTATTAAGTTTAAAATCAATTGCATTATTTATTAACTATTAACCTACCTACATCGAATCAAAAAATAGCAAGACACCCAGAATCAATATTATATATACCGTAGCCTACATACATGGTAGTACATACATAGGTAGGTACCTAATATGTTATTCTAGTTAGGATTATACTGTAAAACCCTATTCGTGTGCACTTTACGTTATCGCAAACGCCAAGCCTCATAAAAATATCCACCCCTGTTCGCCCATTTAGGGGTTCATTTTTTGGAAAAAAGCGTCTATACCTCGAATTTTAAGCTATAATCATGATAAAATTCATCAAAATTGTGCTGTGTGAACCTAGATGAAACAAAGACCGACAAATGGGTTACGCTGTTTCTATTAAATAATCTGTGACATTGGTATGATTTGTAGCAACTAACAATCAAGGTAATATCAATACATGATACATCACATCATTCAATTGTGCTATTTCAAGCATCAAAAATAACCAGAATACAACATTACTAACCCGTTCTGATAACAATGATGTAAACTAAATAGATATTACGTGCCCTCACGCAATAATCTCCCCAAATCGAGCGTCAAGTGAGGGTTCGCTCATCGCTGAGACAATAAGGAAAGACATCACGTCGACAAAAAAATCTAGTGTAATCTAGTTGCTTTTGTTAAATCTGCGTGCGTGAGGGGCGAGGGGCGAGGGGTGCGGGGCGCGCGCGGTGTGGGGAGCGGGCGGGGAGCGGGCGGGGATTGAATCATATTGAGTATCTGTGGAAAAGTTCTATTGATTACATAATAATGTGAGTGTTAGAACTTACATTTATTTATGTTTAAATGAATGTTGTTTTTGAAGGACTGTACTAACTTCTAATGTGCTTCTAAGCAGTTTGTGGTGATGAGAGATACATAAAAGCATAAGTATAGAAATTACAAAATCGATACAGATAAAGTTTATTAAATTATCCGCTTTTTAATATTGCTTTCTAGACATAATAGGACAACTTTCTAGTTGGTATGATAGGAGATAACACAGTTCAAATTATTAAAATCGCAGATGAACCCACATCCTTTGATGAAATAGTCAGTTTACTTAATACTGCGCTAATCAATTATCAAAGTATTTAATAAATCCCAGTTTTTAGAAATGTTAGTTAAAAACGTAACAATTATTACACATGATTCGACATAGTCATGCTCGTATGAAATATCGACAAGGTATTACTACCGATGTTATATTATCGGACCCCAGTGGGAGTGGGGGTGGGGGGTAACCCCATTAGCCACTGAACACCTGTGAACACTTGTGGAGCTGTTGGAACCGCTCCAACCCAGTGTTTTAACTTTTAGTCGTCGATTGCTTTATTGTATGATTTCTTTGTCTATTTCGTGGAATGAAAAATTCTGTTATGTGATATTATAGAAGGCTACATTGTCTTTGTTTTTAGTTTATAATGGGATATGATTTATTTAGCTACTTAAAATTGATATAAAATCAATGTAAAACGTTTATCATTTGAACTCACTTGCTCGTACTTATATTGGAAAAAGTCTAATTTTTTAAAATATTAGTCAGCTATTGCAATTGCAAATACTTACATCACTAAAGTATATATGTATTCAGAAATATTTTATTCATAAAAGGTAGGCATGTATTTCTATCTTGAAGGCAAACAGCTGATGCATTCTAAGTGACCCTGCACCCTAAATATAAACTATAAGTTTATAGCCTTTACAGTATAGTGTAAAGAATGTTGAATTTATCAATAAAATCTGACAATGAAAAGTTTAAAATAGTATAACATAATTTACAATATCGTACATTTTGTGTGATCTTTTGAAAAACTGTAATTTATTTCAACTTAATTTCCTTACATAATTGGGAATGAACCTGCGACCTCGATACAATTCCACACGCGATGTATCACAGGTTGTATAACATTAAAATGTGTTATAAGTTATTTGATTTCTGAACCGAGCGCTGTCAGGTTTGTCCTTCAACTAACGTCGTCGTGGGGGTCATTGCGGTGCACACACTTTTTGATTTATCAGATCCTACATACATTAAATTTATTCACATAATTATGTAAAAAGAAAGCAAGAAAGCTTTCGAAAGTGTATAATGCAAATAAAACAACGAATGCGTGGAACTTTGTTTTATGATATATACTCATGATTTATGCGACGAAAGTAACATCGCAGCGTCGCAAAACTTTTCTCAATTTCCCAAAGATGCTTCGCTATTTTTATTCCAAATAACAGAAACCGACGTCATTATATTTACGTCCATAGATTTGAGTGAAAACAAAACGACAATATCCTCTTAAACTTTTTATTACACATAAGAACATTAGCGGAACAAAAGTTGGCTCGTCACCAGACATGTGCGTCAACACTACAAATTATACTCAGGAAATTCCCGGTGGAATTGCAAATAGTAATATTTAAATTATTGCGCAATTTTCTAATGTTTCACGTTCAAAAGCATGGTTCGGATGAAATACAGTTCATGAACAAGGCGACGACAGTCGACACAAATATATGTTGAGCATTCACCTCCTATGAAATGAAAGGAGCAGTTGTGTTTTAAGTTGTTCAATGTATTTCTCTAGTTCTCTAGTTATAATACGGAATGCATTATACTTAGATTTTCTTATATCACCCGAATTAAGACCGTTTGTTACATTTACAAAAAGACACATTTTAATCAAACTTGTTTTGCAAAAATTAATCCTTTAAACAAATACTTACAACATATACTAATGATTTCTATTCATTCATTCATATACTAATGATTTCTAAAAGTTCGTAATTTATTATCAATATCTCTATTTATTATGAATGAAATAGAAGCTAACTGAATCGAATAAATTACCCATTCACCTATAAATCATATTGAAATTCAATGGGAAAGTCCCGTTAGTTAAGAATGAACTTCAAATGGACACCCCCGTATCGATCGAATTTAACCTTGGCAGTGAGCGAGGACAGCTATTTATATCGAGGGCGTCGCGGGGGTGCGGGGGTGCGGTGGTGCGGGGGACGGGGCACGGGGGACGGGGGGCACCCCACGTACGAAACAAAGGGTGGGTATGCAAAAACTGTTAAAAATTTCTGATAGGATGGGCGGTGGGGTGCGTTTTAACATATTTCACTGCGTTTGCTTTTATACCTGTGTGAGTATAACTACATGTAGGTATAGGATATTAATTAATTATGTAGCTGCATAGCGTTTTTTTTTTGTGTATGAACAAGGTTTTAAGCATAAAATTGCGTTTAAGTGCACTTGCTGTATTTACATTTAAATGTTATACTTACTTCTTTATAAGAAAAAATATGTATACAAATTATTAAAAGCTAAATGCTTAGTAACATTTAACGTACCTATATACCTATTTCTGATTTTCTGGCAGCGGTTTTATTTATTAGAATCGTGTAAAACAAATTCTATGAATTGAGAATCCGCCGTTTTCAGTTGGAACTGTCGTTTAAAAAATACATTATTTTTTGTATCAACGAAATGTCACGTAAGCGAATATTTTTATGTGCTTTTATACGCCCAAAAGAATAACTGTTGACGACATGAGGCCTGAGGGGAGCCAGCGTGGTTCTACATCAAATAGTATAAACTAATGGTGTGTGACGGACTGACAGATGCCAGTACCACTTTAGAGCTATAGAAATGTTATGCAGTTTTGTGAAATAAAGAATTGGTACCTACCGCTACTTTCGTGAATATTCGGTAGGAAGTTAAGGTACCTACTACTTAACCTACTTGGCGAAATTGGGTATAATTAGATTGAAATTATTATTATAAAGAATAAATAGGTTAGAAATAAATATTACCTAGGAATCTTCCAATTTGGTTAATTAATTACATTGAGTTACTATGTACTATGATTAATTACATAAAGTTAGTTATATTTGATACATCGATTTTCATTATTAAAATACATTGTTATGCTAATATAAATCTGTATGTCTGTCTTATTTGATATTTCCTTTCGCATCTAAATCGTTGAACCGATATTTTTC
>CAJQZM010020351.1:0-15009 GCA_907164665.1 Colias nastes | reverse complement strand
TTTCCTTGTTTTTGGTGCAAATAAAGTATTTTCATTCATTCATTCATAAAGAGTTCTATCATCAGCTTAGTCATAATAAGGGGTTTTCATTCAATGTCAGTAAGCGATTCTCTTTTAATTATCTCACATGCGAAGGGGTTGTTGTGTCAACACGCTTCGTACGGTTTGTTAATAAAAATATAAGTACTATGCAAATAACGGATATGTTTCATTAGTAAAACACTGTTATCTGATGGATTGAATTATTAAAAGTACTTCTACACATACGTGAAAATAAGTTTTTTGCACTATTCACAACATCAATATAATATTATGAACTAAATAGTTTAAAATCAATTAGTGTCCGTACCAATCCTCTTATTATAATAAAATGCTAATACAAATTAACACCATTTCATAAAAGTATTAATCAACTGTTAAATAAACCACAAATTTAATAAACAAAAGGAGAAAACAAGCACATTAACTCCCTCCCTGTGTAAATCCTTGTGTAAATCCTTTCATAAAACATCATCGCTCACGACGAAAACCAAACATCTATACTACTTAAGAAAAACATTTATTATGTAATAAATACTCATTAAATGTCCCAACATACCTGCGATATTGAACATGCCTATAAGCAGTGTCCACAAAGAAAGAACCCTCGTGGGGCTGGGTCGAACGGAGCACTCCATCTTAGCCGAGTTTTAATGTCAACATCAGTTCATGTTACATTTTCACGAACAACGCGCCATAATCTGCAAGAATTAAATTTACAGTTAGCTCTTAAGACTTTAGAAGTTGTTTTTTTTAGCTCGCCCTGGCTGTGGCATGAATTGGCTGACTGAATTTACCGTAAAACCTAAAATACGTATGATGTTTTTCTGTTTTGTGGTACAAATTGTAATTAACACTAGTATGATTGATTAAAAACTTCTTATTTAACTTATATTAACTTGTGATTTTTATTAGTTTTATATCACGTTAAACTTCGAAATATGGAGATAAATAGACGACAAACATATTATTATTACAAAACCTTCAGTTTAGACTTTCATGCTCGAATAATATATCTACACCAAATTACTAACAAAATAGTTATAAATGTATCTAATAAATTCAACTTGGCTATTGATCTGTTTGTGAATACGAATAATAATCCAGGCGCCATCGCAGACGTATAAACAGCTCGGAGCCGAACGTCCTAATTAAAGCTTAATATTCCAGCAGATCTGTTTACATCAAACGATTATTAATCTCCGTACTTAATTTCACAATTTCAGAGCAGCATTTAGCCAAGTTAATAGATAAGCTGGCGAAACGCTATCAATCTTCATATTTCCTCAGGAACAAGTGACGGCGAACATTCGTCCCGCTAAGTGCTGCTAACGATCCGATTTCTCGGTAAATCTACGTAACGAAGTGAACAATAATGTTATTCATTTACAACGCTATGGTGTAGCTTTTAAATTGGATCGCTTGGTATTTCATTCGTGGCAATCGTTAGTTATAATGAGATGAGTTCGATTGATATGTGCTATTTTATTCGTTCACTGATGCCCGTTTGTGGGTGGCTTATACAATTTCTTAAAGAGAGTACATTTATATGGCACAATATAAATTGGTTTATATAGTACATTACGATCTCTGAACCAGAATTGTTTTTTTGTTTATGTTTTGACTAACGCCTGCCCATATGCATATCTTTTTATTATTAATATAGTGTCAATGTTGTAAATAATAAGTATTAATATTATACGATATCAATATAAATATTATTGTATATTATTATTAATAATATTTTATTCCAATAATTATTATATACATAGTCCAAATCTATAAATCATTGCGAAGTGTTTTAGACCTTCAATTAATTATTATTATACTAATTTTTGAAAAAGATCCAAAAAATCAATAGTGCACATTTACCGACTACAACCGTGTTTACAATAGCTACACTAACACAGCTATTTACAAATAACAACATTAGACTAATAAATAACTTTTATGTAAACCATTTTCTATTGAGAACACATTTTATACAGCTCGGTTTCTCAGAACATGTTACATGTATGTTAGGGCACTTCATTAAAATTAAACCACTTCTCTGTATCAAAGAAAAAAATCAAAGCATACTTCTGCAACTTTAATTAACTTTTTCCAATATTAATTAGCTAAAGTACTGTATTATAATGTCTTTCGTGGATATAATTTCTATACTTATATACAATAATAACACTTTGATATATTCGATGTCGAATAGAAACATTTTTAAACCACTTTTAAATATTACTAAATGTGTTATTGAAATAGCAACTAAACATGTAAATAATTTATAATAATTCAACTGTAAAATAAATCAGGCTTTAATACTACCTACGAATATTAAATCTATACTTTAACCTACGAATATTAAAGCTGTAACTTGTCATTTATAGGTAAATAATTATTATTTTAATAATTATTTGTTAAAATAATATTCTCTCATCAATAGAATTTCATTCATCCTTAAGTTATACCAAACTTTCTTCGTAAAATAATTCGTTCACAAAAAGAAGACAAAATACCCCAAGTTGTACTCCATACAGAATGAGAAGTCCACGCTAAGTGCAGGAATTATACACAATTTTAGACTGTAAATTTCCCTCATTTAAAAGGTAATTGTTAAAAATTAAGCAGCTAATAGTAAAGTTTGTTAACGTTCAACGGTGTATAATATTTCCTTGAGTGAAAATTTTAATGGACTCTAGAAAGGTTGAGTTTAGAAAGCATAAATTTTATTTTAGTACTTGCAGCTTTTACATTACCGTTTCGTTAAGACGTTTATCGCTCCCTCGTTTTAGTATTAATATTAATATCTTGAGTGATCATATCTTTATGAACGAAGCGGTCTGTGATCGTCAAATTTTTATTAACGGTGCTCTGAGGATATCTGTTTTTGAACGCGGATGCAATATTAAAATAGAATAATGATTTTTTATAATAATAATAAATTTATTATAATAATTTAATGTATTGCACATGTTATATCAGAAAAATGTAAGAATATAGACAGTTACATAATAAGGTTACATGCGTAATTACTGATTGTATTCGCCTGTTTTAGCTTTTTAACTAGGCATTTAAACAGTAAATTATTTGTAAGGAATGTACTGAAAACATACATAGTAATATGGTTACTCAATTAATGCTTTAAAGACCTATAAAATCCAAATTACGCTATAAATTTTTACAAAACAAATAGGCATTTCAAAGAAAGAAATGTATAGCATGATTCACATTTACATGTATAATATTATAGTAATGTTGAAGCTATTTAAAAAATGCAAACTGAAATTATAAATGCAAAAGTAGGTTACTATGTCCGTAACTCACGGTTAAACTTTTAAATTCATTTTCACTTCGGCTTGGAGTGGGAAATATAGGGAGAGAAGTTGAAAATCTAAATAAAAAGTCTAGCACCTTAAATTTGGGAGTGATTAAAGCTAAGTATAGTAAGCTGATAGTGCAGAGTAAAATCTCTTTTAAGTACATATTTGTTCTCTTAATATGGTCAACATATTGTGACGAAAAGAACCTATATAATTTAATTTCGCATAAAGAAATCAATTCTCATTTACCTACCTCTGACCTACATCTGACTGTGCTACTAATACAAATTACAGATATTATATTTTTACCAAATTGTATGTCCAATGTCCATATTTAGTATCTGTACTTAAATTAAATTCTAATACTCAATAGCAAAAGTATTCAGCTAAAAAATTAAGTCTAATAAGCTTTCATTAAAATCTCCGAAACAGTAGTACTAAATCGTATTTCAAGTCCGTTTTGCTAATATTTGAAATTCGTTTTCCTAAAATATTTTTACAAACTAGCCTCAAACTAGTACTCTATGCACGAGTAGCCACATCAGCCATCTAATATTCAAATACAACAATAAAGTTGAAAGACTAACAAGACCGTATGTAACTTTCGATGTTAAACCCAATGATCTCATGTTAAAATATTCAAGAAGCAACGCAAAGGTAGCGTCGCAAGGACATTAGGGGGAGATTAAAAATTCAACGAAATCCGGGCGGCTCCGCTAGCCCACTAGAGTTCACTTAGCGGATCTTGGGAACATAACTTTGCGTAAACAAAGTAGTACTTAAATAATAAACGGCTTGAAAGCAATGAGGCGTGAGACTCGATACTTCTTTCCTATTTTTGTGTGTGGTTTTTAGTGATTCGACGTGAGTTGGTGAAGTTTGGTGGCTTTAAATTATATATTAGTGATTCTGTTAGACAATCTACTACTACTAAAAACTTTTTTTGACGTGACAACGTCTTATAATTCGATAGAGCCGGTTGCACGCACGAAAAAACATGACTCATGCGGCGTTAACTCGCTCTGAGGCGTTCCATGTAAGGCTTGAAGTGCAAGCGAGAGCGCGGAACGAGCGACAAAGAAGCACAATCGGACGTTGTCACGTTCAACTATCGTCAGTAAACCGACTTTACAGACAACCCATTTTTTATTTGATTGTGAATTCAAAAATTCAATTACTTTGAAATTGAACCGTAAATTATATCTAGCATTCACGCACTTATAAAAATATGGAATAAGGCAATAAAAAATCGTAGACTATGTTACTGACTATTTTTTATTGTATAATAAACATTTAGAGTTATTTATAAAAATGACGTAACAAGATTAGTAAATTTTTAAATTAATTCCAAACAATCTTATAAATACATCAAAAGTGTCGCGTATAAATTATTATGTAACATTGTACAAATGTATGCAGGGTGTTGATTAAATTGTTAATGCTGGACTCATTAATTCTTAATCCTGACGTAAAATGTGGTGACCAGAATTCGCGCCAACACCTTAGGCCAACACTAACAAAGAGGGAAATTCAAAGAAAGTTCTAGAACGATAACATATGAAAGAAATGTAATAGGTATAGAATGGATATAATTATAAGGAAAACAGATATTATAATATTATACTGGTAAAATAAATGTTTTCTAACTTAATTTTGTAATTGAACGTTTGATAATTGACCAATATATTATTTAAGGGGCGTTTATCTTTGGTTTCATAAGACTTCCTAAATATTGATTGCTTATTATGAGAGCGTCGTGGAGAAATATGTTTGTAATAACAGTTAATTGTACTACTTATAATTATTATTGAATAGGAAAGTTAATTAATATTTTTGTATCCGACCTCAATTGCTTAATTTTGTTTATAATATGAACTATCGAACAGTGAAATAATTCGACAAATCGGACCCACAGGTCCGATTTGACGAATTATTTCACTTATCCTGAGATTAGCACTTTACAGCAAACAGACTCTTCAGCTTTATAACATTACTAGCTGAGCTCCGCGGTTTCACCCGCATTGCTCCGCTCCTGTTGGTCTTAGCGTGATGATATATTATTATAGCCTATAGCCTTCCTCGATAAATGTGCTATCTAACACCGAAAGAAATCGGGCCAGTAGTTCCTGAGATTAGCGCGATCAAACAAACTCTTCAGCTTTATAATATTAGTATAGAGTATAGATAGTACAGTTTATAATAATCCATAAACCGCGTTTAAAGCAGGTTTAATTTCAACACACGATTACGCACACAGGTTTATATTCCACACGTGTTACACATTATTCAAAGCATCCAACGCAACTTTGTTTTCAATTACCTACAATAATAAATTTGTAATTTAGCAAACTTTGTAAGCTTTGTTAGAAGCTCGGGGCTAAGAAAATTACAACGGAATATTTCTTATGTGGAGTTTTGGAATCGAATTATTCAAATGAGTATTTCTTTTTATTTGTACATATTTATAATGTTATTTATGTAATAAAGTTTGCTTTGGCTATCATATTAAAATAACAGATCACTTAACAGATCTGCCATTTATTTGCAAAAATATTTTATTTTAGCAAATATAAGTCAGTTTAGTTTCATAGTATGATTGATAGTTCAATTGAAACTTATTGCCTAAACATTCTTACAACAACAAAAAAGGCAACAGCTGTAGTTGTTCATAAAATAATTGTGAATATTGCAACACCATTTATGTCTTTAATAATTCACTTTAAACAAACTTATTTATGAAAAAATTACAAAACTCCTATAGTACCCAAAAAACAAAAGTGCCTCAACTTTCCTTAACAAATACGAAAATTGCTATGATAATTACTGAAGACTTTCAACATCTTGAAACCATTCAATGGAAGTTTCTAGCAAAATTGACATTAAAAGAACCGGGTCGAGTACAAAGCAAAGTTTATTAGACTCCCAAGATATTACTCGCTCAATTATACGCCAGAGAAATCAAACTTTTGTTCGTATCCGCGTAAGACTTATCGGCTTGTGCAAACAGACCGACGGTAAAATGCATCAGACAAATAGAGGAATATGAAAATGTGAAGGACTGGCAAAGTTAAAATTACATGAAGTTCGAGTTCTTTTGTGCCTCAGGAAGGTAAGGCGGCGAAGTTTGAGCTAATAATGCCCGCAGCTCCTGTACACAATAATTAGTTTTGGATTAGACGCTTTACATAAATTTATTATGAATGGGTTTACATACTGGGCTTATTATTGGTGTTTTATCGATTTTTTTAGAATAGGTAACAAGCCAGTCGCATTATTGAAAAGCGATCGCCTTTGGGATAGTGTGTAGGCTTTGTGATTTAGTATTTAAGTATTATGTGCCAATGATATAACAATTGAAGAGCTATGTGTATCTAGTAATAGAGAGAGCTAAGAATAAGATTTATGAAATGTTATAATAATTGCGGAGCAATATTGACAGTAAGGAAACTTCATACAAAATGTTCGAAATGGCTCCCCCCCCCATCAAGCGTGTTTACGAGGGTATTGAGGGGATCGATAGTAGCGGGTGACACATCCACAGATTTTGAATGACAAAGATACATAGTATAGAAAAAAGTTTAAAGTGATGTCAATTCACATTAAATAAATATCGATTGTTTCAGTTTGTAGCCCTTTCAATAAATATATTTGTAAATAGGTACCGTATCTGACTACAAAGTTAAAAAGAGACTATTTTTTAATTTCTATATATATGGCAGCATGAGTTTTAAATTATGTTGACATATTTCCACCAAAATGATAGCTACAAATAGTCACTATTAGGAGTCCAGTCTGTTTAAAGATCGCATCTATTTTTTACGCAATCTAGAAGAGCACAAAAATCTAAAAAAATGGAAACCTTAAAAAAATCTTGTTTAAATTTATGTGCATAATTACGTAAATATTAGGGAAGAAAAAGATAGATATTATAATTATTGTATTTTTATCGATACGTGACTTTACCACTTTGTCAAGCACTAAGCCTGTCAAACTATTTTCTTTTTCATCCTAAAACAAAAAGGTGGAGGTTCTATGCTCGTATAATAATAATTTTAATTTATTTTTGCATATTTTGTGTTTTTTTAATTTAATTTAATTTATCGTTTTAAAAATAAATTAGTAGGTATACCTACATACAAGTATTGTAAATTCTGGTTTAAAAGAATTATTGAATATATGTATAATACAAATATCAAGCATCCATACTAATACCTATTATGCGAAAGTAACTCTGTCTGTCTGTCTGTTACTCAATCACGCCTTAACTACTGAACCAATTTGCATGAAATTTGGTATATAGATATTTTGATACCCGAGAAAGGACATAGGCTACTTTTTACCCCGGGAAATAGGATAGGTTTTATCCCGGAAATCCCACGGGAACGGGAACTATGCGGGTTTTTCTTTGACTGCGCGGGCGAGCTGCGGGTGGAAAGCTAGTTATAAATAATTTAGGTACATTAAAAAGCCTTTGGCGTCCATAACAAAACAAACTTTCGAAATATAGCACTGATAAAAACGTATTTACCAAGGTGTATTAATTCGGATTGTTTCTTCTTGTAAATTCATATTTAGGCTACACCATTTTTTTATTTTAACGGGTTTTTATCTCAAAATTACCACAAAATCAACTGTGAAAAAAAAGCAAACAGAAATATACAGGCCGAATTGATAACCTCCTCCTTTATTTTTGAAGTCGGTTAAATATCAAAAAGGTAACAGCCCTATAGCTATAATAGTGCTTATGTCATAATTTCATCGCAGGGGCTTAGTTTCGTAACTGTATGTACGTATATATCTGTCAACTGTGATATTGATTTGAATCTTTCATTTTCTTTTTATAATCCAAAAAAATAATATTCAAGTCCATCTATAATTTTATATTTCATATTATATTTAATATTACATGTTCATTTTCATGTTCATTTTCATTTTCATTTTTCACCACACTCAATGTAGAGACCAAAATGTTTAGTCACATAGTGGCTAATTTTTAAACTTTTACAGTTTAAAAATACTTCATACTTAAATATTTCGTCCCTAATTTACGTCAACTTTCCTCCGCTTGTGTTAAATAATTTAGAAGACAAAAAATCGGAAACATAAAAAACGAAGCGAAATGAAGCGTTTCTCGACGAAGGCACATAAAGAGCAAACTCGTTTAAAAATTCAAAGCAACGGGATCACTGTTAACGATAAAAACAAAAAAGATTTCATTTACAGAGCGAAAATATTCGGGCACCTGAGCAAAGAAACGCGTCTCGGAGATACGAAGTGTCCCCATCCTATTCTACTGAGTCTATCTGCCTCTTCAATCTCTTTATGGTTGACGGCTATCTATGCATTTAATCCATTTTGTATTAAGAAAAAGGGCAAAACTCGTCTTTGTCCGTGACCGTTGATAACAAGGTGACCTTTCGGTTTATTAAAGAAAAATACACCTGTGCATTCGTCGGTGGGTTTCATTAAACTCAATGGAGCGGATTGTAATTGCAATCTTGCGTTAGTCTGCTTTTATTGTTGATATAAATTAAATGAGGAACACGTTGCATTGTATTTTATATTAATGTTCGAACATCTTTCAAAGTTAACAACGACTTGTGTTTGTTAGTGATTACAGTTTACTAAGGGAAGTCTCATTTTAAGAGTTATATTAAATGAATTATTATTGCATTAAATAAATCAGCTTCGTTTTAAATATTGCATCAATTAAAGATCTACAATTAAACTTTATTGATTCCGGTTTTACCCAAGTCCCCGTAGGTATTTAATTACAAATACATCTTTGATGCAAAAAGTTTCCCAGAAAACAATAACATAAACAAAATTATTCTTCACAAATACTACCCCCGAGTAGGTACTTTATAACTTGACTGAAACAATGCCGTCATTCAATTACAAATATACTGTATTGTAGCGAATTTTGTAAGCCTCCACTTTATTTACCCCAAGAGTTCCTTGGCATACATGCCGTGGAAAGGAATTATTAAGGCAGGTTAGCTGAAACAATTTCCCTCACTCAGTCGCGGTATTAAGTCAGGGCGCGGTTGATGAACTAGGGCGCGATGTAATATATTGTGCTAAAAGAGTATATTTTCGTATTTATTTACAGTATTTAAGTGATTTGTGCTTGTGATACAGGATATATTTTATTACTGACAGAAATAAAAACAAAGATTGAAATCTCTATCGGGATTTAGAAGTAAATAAATGTTTAAAGGTGGAACACTTACTAAAAATTTTGCTTTAAATTAATGCACCGCAATGTAAATATGTAAGTAGGTATGTAAGTTTAATCCTATTCTTAAAAATATATTAAAGAGAAATCGAATCAACTATCCTAACATAACTAGGGGTATACCCCTAGTTTTCATTAGTCCCCTTCAACAATTCTGCGCCCTGAGCGTTTGCTAGCTGAATACGTCTCGCCTCTCTGTATGAATGATCCGCCGTAAACATCAAGTGGGTAAGGGTATACAGTAGTATTGTGCGCGTAATAATTAATTAAGCGCAAACGTAGCGCTGTCAGCTATCATAGTGCAAATAAAACAGGTTTATTATATTTGTATACGTTGTTACAGTGAAATTCGTAAGACGTTGTTTTGAGAGAAACACGATAGATTTTTCGTGACTGGGAGTCGTATTAATGTCCTTTCTTAGAATTGAAGGAAATGGAATCCACGAAACGAATTACGATTTTGATGATAGCTTTAAATACTTTTATAGATTTTAAATGAATAATTATTATTTTCAGTTCTACCATAATTAAAATAAATACTAATAAACAAAACCAAAGAAAAAAATGTTGACATACGGATTTAAGCTGACTCAAAATTGTATTTTCCACCAACTAAGACTAAACTTGACTATAAAAATTCTACCATACACTATACGAATATATTAGTGTTGGTATACTATTATGTATATGGAATGTAAATACTTTTCAATCCTCAAGAATTCAAACACGAGCACACATCACGTGGTATTTTCCTGTGGTATTTTCCTATACCACTTGGTATGGCATTTTTTTTGGCATTACCGCCATACCATAATACCTCTCTCATTATACTACTCTCTATGGCACACCGCAATCAATTAGGGCCGTAGCAACTCAAATATAAGTTACAGCTCTTGAATATCTACTCGTATACGCACCTGCGTTTGACATTCCCATTAGGTGGAGTATTACGCCTTGGGAATTTCTCGCAGCTTTAATACACGCGCAGTGCGCAACTGAAAATCGAATTAGTTTAATTTTAATCTGATGTATTGGATTATCGTTGGGCTCATATACAGTCGTTATCATCGTTATTTTGTATGAGATGACGGAGGGCTCTTAGACAAAAAAAAAACTGAAGTTTTAGCATACATTTATGTATGATCGGATTGGGTAGGTAATTATCAGAAGTAAAGGATTAAAAAAATCTAGTTTTACAATCATTTTTTATTTAATACTTTAGGTTACATCGTCGTTGATCTTATGTTTGAATAACTATAAGGTTCTAAATTACATTTCCTATATCCTTATGGGCCCTTTTCACAATGGGCAGCGTTAGCTCAACAAATGATTGTCCATGATTGCCGCCATTACGGCGATATGAATAAACATCTACAATGACGGCCGATCATTACATACTACATACTGTACCACAGCTTATACTACATTCAGGCCCTCTATACTATCGTTATTGCCATTTGCTTGCCCAATAATGCCCATTGTGAAGAAGGTCCATAAAGCCATGAACGTTGCCATGGTTACTCAATTTTTCAGTAACACAAGCCGTCACATTACCTGGTACTGGGTGTATCACATTTTCTTTATGCATATGTAATTTTCCGCGCGCATTTTTATTCACATTGTAAGTCGAGCGTGAATAACATATGCTGGCAGATAAAATATGACACGTCGATATATTTCTGAATTATATTTGAGTAGCATGTCTACGATATAAATGCTAATATCTATTACATAATATCTTTACAGACAATAATTGAGAACTTATTTACAAAGGATTACGATAAAGTGTCATATTCTACATCATATCATTTATCATTGTAGAAAGGGCTCAAATTGAAAGAAAGAAAGCTTTTTTTTCTAGTAAAATAAAAATTCTTTGTGAGATCAATGAATACCTAGAACGAAAAGTAATGACGTAGTAATAATCACAGGACATAATATTCATTAAAGGTAAAATCAAATTCCATTCTAAATATTTAATGAAATAATAATAGTATGCCTCGTTACTCGTCTGAATAAGGTTATTTCAAACACTCCGTGACATCCTTGCTTTTGTTAATCCTCTTACGTTTTGTAAATAGAAAAACCTAACAAAATAAATACAAGCAACTATTCCTAAGTCCAATTTCCCCGGTTTACTCCGTAATGGCATGTTGGCAAGAAAATGACGCAACATTTCCGTCGCTGTGGCTATATTGGTTGTCTGGCAAGGCTTCAAAAGTCTTGTTATTGTTATAACAAAATCTAGGAAAATGAAGACTATTTTATTAACAACATTATTAATAAGGCGTCAGTTTATTTGCGAGCTGAAGTACTCGAAGCATTTGTTGAAAAATATTTTTCGAAGAAGCGAGAAGGCTTTTATCACGGGCTCCAATTCCGCGAATGTAGTTTGACAAGATGAAACTTATCCTAACAAATATAATTCGTAACACAACAATGAGCTTATCTCATCGGAAAGTGATGGATTGAAATGGGGAATATATCCGATGAATAAATCTGATAATATTGATGCCCACAATTTTGATCGAGTAGTTCTTAAATCACACGCTTCGGCCCAATCATCTAAAGCAGTGCAGCGTTGAAATTTCAAGCCTTCAGAACTTTTCCTCGAGAATTTTGAAGAATCACCTCAGACCGTGAACACGTCACGTTGCATTGTGACAAATTCGTGACTTATTCGAACGTACGAGAATCTGAGAAAAAGCTTGGAAAGACGTTGAATTATGACACCTTCTGGCCCACGCCATTTATATTTCCAGTCACGTACTGAATAACGTTAAAGTTTTAAAATCGAAATCGATTTTGTTGACCTGATTTGTGCGCTCTATTCACCTGTGGAACTGCCTTGACTCTGACTTATTCGAGATAAGACGGAAGCACGTTGTTTCATCAGCTATTTGTATTGAGTTCCGAAATGAGAAATTTAAGCGAGATCCCTTTGAATTATATCTCATTTTAAAAGGATTTCTCCTGGAATTAATTATTTTGGGGACTTATTTATTAATTTTACACGAAGTGATAGGATAGTATTGTGAGGAATAATGAAATTTTGTCTAACTAGGTAGTAGGTATATGAATGGAAATGAAATTAGAGTGGAGATGCGAATAACATTATTAATTTTTATAAGAAGCATTTCACAAATTTTCCTTAAAGCTTGAAAATCGGTCGTTCAATTATAACTTATTTAAACTTATTTATTTAAGATTGTTTCAAAAAATAAGTAAGTAAAATAAGTACTAATTGCCGCCCTTTTTATACATCCACCGTTTTTCAAATTAGTGATACCCAATCTCATTCTTATCGGAAGCATTCGTAATCCAGTTTTTTTAATGATACCATTAATCCATTTTTTCCAGTGCCATCTTTTCTTTTTCCTGTTGGGCCCCGCCATTTGCTTGTTTAGAGGATCTACATTATATGGTTATATCTTTAGATCGAATATATAATATATTATATTGGAGGATGCAAAAGACTAGTTACGATAGGTAGTTATTTATTCGCTCTAAAGACGTTCACAATTATTGCAGACATCAACTACGAGAGACTTAAAAAACGGACTCTCAGAAATAAAGTTTCAATACAATGTAATATAATAAAGCATAATATAATTTGAACTCAAATGATCAAATTAACGAATTATTCTCACTGCGATAGTATAATAAACTTATGATTGAAAATTATTTTCTTAATAAAAGTAAAACTTATAGCCAAAGTATATTGACAGAGTTAAAATGTACATTAACGACAGCTCAGTCCATTAACTTGCTTGCACCTTCATTCACTGTAAAACCCTGAACACTATAGTGACGTTAAAAATTCAATAAATATTTTTTATAACTTATAAAAGGGATATTAAATGAAAGCACTCTTTTATACAAAATTCATGATGGTAATATCAAATATTCTTTATGGAGCTAATAGTATTTCATCTATACTATAATATCTATTATAAAGCTGAAGAGTTTGTTTGTTTGTCCGATTTGAAAAATTCTTTCGGTGTTAGATAGCCCATTTATCGAGGAAGGTTATAGGCTATATACCATCACGCTACGACCAACAGGAGTGGAGCCACGGGAGTGAAACCGCGCGGAGCAGCTAGTTTATAATAAGCATAAGCAAGCGTGGAATTTCTAATTAAAATATCTAAAAAAATAATAATAATTGTGAGTTTTCTTTGCTTATTTGAGAGAGTGTACAAGAGTGAGTAATCAATGGGTCTATAAATAGAATCTCTTTATACAGTTAATCATATTTTATGTTCATAAGCAATTTATTCAAGTAAATTAAACAGAGATCGAAATATACCAGACTGGAAATATTCTCTTGTTTCATTTCGTTAAATCTACAATCTACAATTCCATTATGTTTCCTTTTTTTAGAAATCCAATACATTAATAACTTTTGTATCAAACTACTATATAAATTGTAAACAGTATCACATGCAGTACTTTATCAAATACATTTTTGATCTTCTGAATGGTTGCACAATTTATCATTTACTAGCTGTGCCCCGCGGTTTCACCCGCATTGCTCCGCTCCTGTTGGTTTTAGCGTGATGATATATATATAATTATAGTCCTATAGTCTTCCTCGATAAATGGGCTATCTAACACCGAAATATTTTTTGAAATCAGACCAGTAGTTGCTGAGATTAGCGCGTTCAAACAAACAAACAAACTCTTCAGCTTTATAATATTAGTATAGATAAAAATATCTTTTTATTTAAGTAATTCAAATTCCAATAACCTATTACTTCAATTCTATTTTCAACCGCCATAAACTTCATAGTTAATAAAGTCATCAAACGAGGCAGAGCCATCGATATTGTTAGAAAATCGAAGCCATTTTCTCTCGTCAACTTAGAACTGCACCTGACGGGCCCATTTGTCCAACGTATAGCGATCCGTTCCAAATGAACGGCAACTTAGTATCGAATCATTTGGAATCACATAGTTTTTGTATTTGCTTTCCTCGTCTTTCCTTGTAATGTTATCTAATGGTTGGAATATTTAGGCAAACGGCATGTATGTTTTTTTAAACGATTTCTTACAGTAAGATTTTTGATTTTTGGTCATTAAGGTCTTGAGTCTATGCTTTTCCATATTTAAGTGTACGTAATAAATCAATTATTTTATGTATTCATTGATTAAATAAAGGAAATAAGAACACTTAAAGTAATTTAAACAACAATAAATTTAATACGGAAAAACATTAAATATTGCAACGTAATATTTCAAACAGTATAAGAATTTATTTTCTATGTAGCGAGGTAAAACTTTACCGTGAAATGAGTTCAAAGCATTACAACAATGGACTCAATCAGTATGGAAACAAATTCAACCTGAAAACCTTACAATCGTGCTGACGTTATCTGGGGGCACGGCAGTGCCCCCGCCAAGTCGAGCAAAAAAAAA
>CAJQZM010020350.1:0-22700 GCA_907164665.1 Colias nastes | reverse complement strand
TATACACGAAGATCCGAGGGGCCGTGCGGTTGGCAGCTTTAATGGATTGTGACGCAACGTTACGCTGCGCTGTCCTTGCATCTTAGTATATACTCAGATTAACTTAACCTTGACACCGTTCGACCGAATTCATTTTATATAGTAGATCACCACCGATTCTGTTAGGACGATTCGAGCCGACACTGCCTGAAACTTTTTCTCCTGGAAATCGGCTCTATCAAGGTTTCTCTTTAGGGTGTAAAGTTCGTTTCCTTTGTCAAGGAAATATCGAAATCTTTATCCCCACCTAGTTTAAGACCGCGCGTTACCATTTTTAAAGTATTATTATGTTATTCGTAAGCTATTCATAAGGTTATCGTAATCGACTCCATAATTGGCATTCCATTTAGATAGAAGCTGTTATTTAATCTTTCTTTACTGTATTAGGGTCAATTTCGTGGGGGGGTCATAACTGCGCCTGAACATTCGAGTGGGTTTAATCAACTCCTTCCTCGTTAAACGTGATTCATTATACCTGACTCAGCTTCAATTATACCCGAGACATGTGACACTTTACGATGTTTTCCATTCATCGCTCGCTGGGAGGTTACGCAACGACTCTTTATGTGGTATTTCATCCATGGACGACTACTTAAAGTTGTTTATCGAGGTCGAGCATGAGAAAATTGTGACCTCAAACGCTCGGTTATCGAATAGGCTAGAATTGAGCTCTATTGCTTATTCAATATACATCTTTGTTGGTATTACCTACTTAAAATTTACGCAACGTGTGTTGGAAGGCTTTCACAACCTGCGTTTGGAATAAATTTGGATATGCCCTAAATTCTGTGTTCGCGACTTGTCCGTCTGTAATTAAGTCCGTCCTTTCGCCATATTTTTTATATTTCGAAGCATTTGCCAAAGAATATGTTAAAAATCATATTCATTTATTTTGCATGCAATTTTATAGTTTTATTATCACATCACTGAGCTCTAAGTTATTTTTTTACGATGATAATATAAATCGACACTAGTCTTAAGTTTTGTTAAGTAAAGAAAATTTTTAAATATATATTTTATAAATACCGCTGTCTTTTATTTATCTTGGTTACTTGATGAGATCATTATAATTACATTATTTAATGACATTGCATATTAAAATACATTTTCTTAGTATTTTGTAGAATCATAATTATTGAAACTTGTTTCCTTTACTTTTAGTTAATGATGGCATCATTGAACAGATTTTTATCAATGAAATGAGAAAATTAATTAAAAACAAATTTGCATAGAGAATAATATAAAATTACAAAGAAAGTTATTATTATAACATTAAGATGAGGTAACATTGATAAATATTTCATCGCAATATTTTAAATATTTAGTCTATGTTACATAGGTAAAATAGTAATATTTTATCAGTTACAAGTATGCAATTTTTTGCTCGCTTTCATAAAAAAATGCAAGTAAAGTCGTACAAATAAACTAGTATTTCGCAATATAAGTAAAAATTTTCTCTTACTTACAAGAGTGCAATGACCTACTAGAGGTATTTCCTGTATTTACTGTTTTTATTCTTATTTATTATATAACCTTATCAGTAGATAACAAACGACACATTTTGTTGTTAAACAATTTCAAATTTAAATAACTTTAAAACCTTGCTTCATATAGATTTTTTAAATATTGTATTACATTCTTGGTTTTTTGAAGTGAAACTTCTTTAGGCGCGTTGAGACTAAAATCTAAAATTTCAAGGTCACGTCATGGCAATTCCGTCACGTCTAGAGAATCCAATCCCGCATCAAAATCGCGATCCCGCAAGCCTGCGGGATTAAGATCATCAATCCCGCGGGATTTGCGGGATTGATTTTAATTATTATTATTTTTGTTTCATGTAATTTAAAGAAAGAAAATACACACAAATATTTTTAATTATTCTTATCAACATGAAGCAAAGTTATCACTTATACTTATTATAAATTAAATATAATGATGTTTAAGACAATACAATATTCACAATATTTCACGTTTCATATTTAGATTTTTATTTGAAATAGAACATACCTATTCATTGGTTTTAGAGGCATTTAAAGTCAGCTTATTTTTTTTGTTGAAAATACTTTCGAAGAAATGATAAAGTATCTAACGTTTCATCTTTTAGATTTGATCTTATCTTGTTGCATAAATAGCCAGCGGCGGAAAAAGCACGCGCGGCTTCCACACTTGTAGGCGGAATTGACTTTACATAAGTATAAACAGCTTCCAAATACTTCCCCCTATTCCCTCCACATTCAAAAAGTGTCAATATCAAATCAGTTGAATTATCTCGAGTGGGTACACGCACAGCAGCTCTAGACTCTGCCACCCATTCAGTACGCGCAAAGTTAAATCCCCGTGCGCCGTAGGGGAATCCCCAGTCATAGAGTACTGGAACTGACATTGATTACGTTCCGTTCCGTCCGATAATAGTTCCGATCATCGTCTGAGCCTATTTTTCTTACTTTTTTTCAATCCCGCGAACGTGCGGGATCCCGCATGAGTAATCCCGCATTTTTGATCCCGCAAAAAAGGTGCGGGATCCCGCATTAGCGGGAT
Source organism: Colias nastes (assembly GCA_907164665.1). Classification (NCBI taxonomy): domain Eukaryota; kingdom Metazoa; phylum Arthropoda; class Insecta; order Lepidoptera; family Pieridae; genus Colias; species Colias nastes. Next base: position 20,123 of record CAJQZM010020350.1, on the reverse strand, counting down.
CCCGCGTTTGCGGGATTGGATTCCCTAGTCACGTCATGGAGTGGCGATGATTTTGGCATCTTTGAATCTTGCCAAAGAAGTTTCATTTCTGACACATGTGCTGGGAACACACGCTCTTTTTTGTGTAGATCAATGTTGTCTATCTGTCGTGGCCATATCGTAGATTTGCTCATTTCATGATATGATCGATCATTTCGTGAAATGGTCGCATTTCATGAAATGATCGAATGTCTATTGGCCACATCATGATGTGGTTTGAGCAGATCGATGATAAGAAATCGTTTCTCGATATGGCCAACTAAACGAGCGGTTTTTTCATGAAATGATCAAAATTATTTGATCATATCGTAAAATAGTTACATTAATCATTGGTAGAGGCGCTGCAAGCTCTGTGTTTATGTGATAAAATGGCGGCCGCTGGCGAAAATTTAATTATTCGCAGTTAAAAACTTCATAATTCGTTTAATAACAATATGAAGAAAGTCATAGCAAAGAATTTACGACGAAGAGGTTCGAGTACTATGGAAAATGTGGATATCTTATATGTATTGAAGAAAAAATGCGTCTTAAATAAAATAATTTAAGACGCATTTTTTCTTTTATGATATATATTTATATATCCTACTATATTATTATAATTGTTTGTTTTTTAAAAAGCGATCCGCTTCTGGCACTCGCCGGCCGCTGCCGCGGCACTAACTTAAATGACATTAAACAAGTTTTTAGAATATTCTGAATTTTTTTAATATTTTATGGACTCTTTATATTTTATACGATCTGGCCAAATGTGGATGACCAAATCGTGAAACGTTGACGATTTAACGATCTGATCAAACTATGTTGGCCATTTCATGAAATGCGACCATTTCGTGAAATGATCGATCATATCATGAAATGAGCAAATCTAAGATATGGCCACGGCATATCCATAGTGTCTATCTCTACATTGCATTTTATCATAATCAGCCAAGCAATGGAGGTAAATACGTTTGTTTTTGTGTTTGTTTATCAAGCTATAGAACGGCTAAACAGATTGCAATCGGTTACGCACGTTTTACTATACAAAGGAAGGCTGTTATTTACCGGTTTGTAAATTTTTTTTTTAGGTTCCTAACTACGATTTTTAACAAAAAATATGACTGAATAATCTTAAAAAAATATAGAGCAATGGAATAAAATAATGAAAAATATAATAACATGAAACATTAGATGTATTTTATAAGTGAAATATATACTTAATTGTGTTAATTGAACAGGTATTTTAATATAAAATTCGAAAACATATTACTATGATGTAACACCATATGACGTATGTATATTAAATGTACATAAAATCATCAAATTCTCTTCCGGTCTCCACGGCCCCAATATTTCTCAGCAAAATATAAAAATTAACATTATTAATACATTTTAGAATAAAATATGAAAAACTGACAAGAAAAACTCGTCTTTAAGGTACCTACATGGTATAATATTTTCCTCACCGTGACTCACTGTATAAGGATTTGAATTTTAATCAGTTTTGCTGATACTTTGTAAACAAAAATTAACGTGGAGGTTAACACGATGATTTTATACATCATAATAATTATCCTATCCTATCCTATCTTTCCTACTAATAATATTATAAATGCGAAAGTTTGTGAGGATGGATGTATGTGTGTATGTATGTTTGTTACTCTTTCACGTAAATACTACTGACCCGATTTCAATGAAATTTAGCATGCATATAGATAATAACTTGGATTAACACATAGGATAGGTTTTATCCCGGAAATCCCCCGGGAACGGGAACTATGCGGCTTTTTATTTGAAAACGCGGGCGAAGCCGCGGGCGGAAAGCTAGTATTTTATAATATAAAATATGTTCTTATATATGTACTTCCGAAACTTCTTATCCGCTCTTGATGATATTGTTTGAATTTTAATTTGAATACCTATTACCTACCCATCAAGATAATCAAAATTAAAAGTATTCCATTGAAATGTTACATTTTTTAGGCCAAATCTTAAGTTTTTTAGAGGACGCAATTTTATTTTTTGGATGTGTAGGGGAGGTCAGTGTGAAGCTAAAACCAAGTTTGTGGGGTCGCCACCCTTGTCCCACGGCCGCCATCTTGAAAATAGTGGTTGAAATGGTTTTTACGATATATCACTTAAACTATTTATCTGATAAAAAAACATTATTAGCATTATTTGTTGCAAATTAAATTATCTACAACTTTAGTCCAGTAACTTTTTGTCGTAGAACTATAAATAAAAAAGTTATAAGCGAAAATGTTCAGATATTAGAGCTATTTATAATTTTCGATAATTTTTTTTTATCATTTTAGGAAGAAATTATATCAGACAATTTTTGTAGATTGTTTTTCGAGGAACAATTTTTATTTACAACATTTTTTAATTACGTCAGTAGCTAGGGTTTTACAGCGCTCTGAAGTGAGTACTATTTTTCAGTACTCTTAACTAGACATAAATTGGCTATTGGCTCTTTTCCCAGACTCCAGAACAATGGAAGCATACTGCAGAACATTTCAGCCCTGCTTTTCGACGTAAAAAATAACGTGCTTCCAGACTCTACCTCCTGGGTGGTGGAGAAAAGAGTCAATAATTAATTATTAATAATATTGCAAAATTAATTATGAAAAATATTAAAATAACAGAAAAAACAATTACTGATGACAAATTATTATTTATACACACATAATATATATGTATAATGTATAGCTAATAGCACTGAAAAATAGTACTCACTTCGGAGCGCTGTAAAACCTTAGCTATTGACCTAATGAAAAAATGTTATGTATAAAAGTTGTTCCTCGAAAAACAATCTACAAAAATGGTCTGATATCATTTCTTCGTAAAATGACAAAAAAAAGTTTTATTGAAAAATATAAATATCTCTAATTTCTGAACATTTTCGCTTATAATTTTTTTATTTATAGTTCTACGATAAAAAGTTACTGGACTAAAGTTGTAGAGAATTTAATTTGCAACAAATAATGCTTACAATGTTTTTTTATCAGATAAATAGTTTAAGAGATATATCGTAAAAACCATATCAACCGCTCTTTTCAAGATGGCGGCCGTGGGACAAGGGTGGCGACCCCACAAACTTGGTGATAGCTTCACACTGACCCCCCCTACACATCAAAAAAATAAAATTGCGTCCTCTAAAAAATGCGACCCCAAATGTAACTTTTCAATGGACTAAAGGTAATGTGTTAATATATAAATAATATGAAAAATATCGTAGTCCTGACTCCTGCTATTTTCGTAAACACATGTAGGAAGGCTTAGTAAAATATTCATCATTTTGACAATATTCTATAGGCTTTACATTTTCCCTTTTTATTAATATTTTAATTATTTTGCAAAACCAATTAAACGTGTATTCTTTGTAAATAAATCATGATAATTGTCACGTATACTCGTACTATGACGCTATTTCTCTTTTGCCTCATTGCGTTCTAACTTCTAACATGTTTGCAACAACATAATATTATAATATAATATTAGGTAGATATGTATGTATAAATTATTTTATGTGAGTCAAGTCCTTACTCATTTACTCAAATGATAACGAATATAAGAAAACCAAAACCTTAATAAAAAGATTAAACATAGCGTAAGAGCCAGCGCGCACGAGCAACTTTGTCTCCGCAACTATTTTGTCTCTCCGATCAATTTGTATGGGGAGTTGCGTCGCTACGTGCGCGCACTTTCATACTAGCCCATGGGTGGAGAGACAAAATAGTTGCAGAGACAAAATAGTTGCGGAGACAAAGTTGCTCGTGCGCGCTGGCTCTAAGAGCTAGCGCGCAAGAGCAACTTTTGTCTCCGCAACTATTTTGTCTCTCCCATCAAATGTATGGGCTAATAAAAAAGTCTCCCGGGAGTTGCGTCGCTACGTGCGCGCACTTTATTACTAACCCATAGAGTTGATGGGAGAGACAAAATTGTTGCGGAGACAAAAGTTGCTCTTGCGCGCTATCCCTAAGTACATCATAACTACATATTTGAAAGTAAGTAGGTATGTGTGACGGATGAAGCAATTGATATAAATTAGACCCAACGAAAAGACAGGATTCTTTTGAGTACGAGGAACTGAAAGGAACTTTTCCTTTGTAACTAATATCTATACTTTAATATTATAAAGCTGAAGACTTTGTTTGTTTGAACGCGCAAACTCTACTCTACTCTCAGGAACTACTGGTCCTATTTGAAAAATTCTTTCGGTGTTAGATAGCCCATTTATCGAGGAAGGCTATAGGCTAATTATAATACCATCACGTTAAGACCAACAGGAGCGGACTGCGGAGCAATGCGGGTGAAACCGCGGAGCAGAGCTAGTGTATTATATTTTGTGTTGTTTTTAGAGAATGTAAAGGCAATAAAGGACTCTGTTATTGAAAGACATAAACTCGATATTCATTAAAACAACAACAATTACTAACACAAAAACTAAAACGTAATCTTGACTCATTATTTATCTAATTTGACTATTTATATTCAAAGTGTGACTACAATTACTACGTAGTGTACCTATATGTACAAAAAGGTACACAATGACTCATCAGGCTTAAAGATATTATAAATATTTGCAACTGGATATACTATGTGTGCATTTTAATTGTTTATGATACGAGTTATTCATCTATTGGTAAAGATACATATATTTTTTTTAAAGAATTCAGTCACGAGACGGGATTGCCTTTCCGGGGCGAAGACGTGGGTTCAAATCCCGCCTCATGATCGTTTTTTTTGCTATTCATTAAAAAAATATATTTATAAAGCTTCAAATGCTATAAAACTAAAATATCAAATAAAATATAAATACATATAAGTATAGTGGAAATATTATTTGTTTGTTTCAACCGAATATGCTTTATCTATTTATTGTGAAAATTCTTCACCACTAGTAGATTTAAGCTACAGTATTCTAAAATGCATGTGCTACAAAAAAAAACATAGACTATTTTTAATTTATTTTTTATCTCTCTGTAGATCCAGAATGATCAGTTATAATTTTACTTTATAAAAATATATGTAGTTACTAATATTATAATATAGAGGAAAGATTTGTACCTATGTAATGTATGTTTGTCACGAATTGTATCAAAAAGTAATTGGACGGATTTGGATGAAACTATATGGTAATTTAGGTTATTCATCATGTAGGTACATTCGCAATTGGCAAAGCTAGTATTTTATAACATACGACAAGCATACGACCATATTTAATAAAAACAACGTGTCGTCCAGAAATACCAGGTACCATAGTAAATATTAGGTACCACACCCTCACAGAATATCGGTGCCATAGTGACAGTTTACTGTCGCGTTCCGTACGGTGAGTGAGGGGTCCGGAGGCCCACATCCCTTCCCATCCCCAACCCATCCTCTCCTTCCCTATCCTCATTCCCTCCCATCCTCGCCCCTTCTCCCTAAATCCTTCCAAATCCCTTTAAGGACAGCAACACATCCACTTCCCAGTGGAGTGGATGCTTATGGGCGGCGTGTATCGCTTAACACCAGGCGACGCGTCTGCTCGTTTGCTATCCTATAGCATAAAAAAAAGACACTTACAAAAGTTTAGATGATTTTTAAACTTTTTTTTGTCGTATCTTAAATGTTTTTATTTTAACAAATAAATTCCTATACTTGCGTATCACAGTAGCCGGGTAGCGAGGCGTACCGAATGCTTAAACTAGGTTAAGAGTCCGTGTTTTGTGATAACAGCAGGTGTATTTTAAATGACTATTTGTTTATGTTAATTTTATAGAAACCTAGCTAATAGGTTTGTAGAGTAAGTGTAGCTGGATAAAAAGTACTATATGGTATAGATAACTGTTTACAATCTAAACAGAAAGTAATCTATCTTGTAATGAAATTTTATCCAAATTCATTAAGCAGTTTCTGTGAAAAATGTGTTCACAAATCTGTTATGTATTCAACTTTATAATTATAAACAAGCTGCCCCGGCAAACGTTGTTCTGCCTTACGGCTTACTCTTATCACTTAGGCCTTAGGGGTATAAAAAATAGATGTTGGCCGATTCTCAGATATACCCTACCTATACACGAAATTTCATGAGAATCGGTCAAGCCGTTTCCAATGAGTATGTTAACTAACATTGTGACACGAGAATTTTATATAATACTAGCTGTCCCGGCAAAAGTTGTTCTGCCTTACTCTTGTCACTTAGGGGTATGAAAAATAGATGTTGGCCGATTCTCAGACCTACTCGATATGCACAGAAAATTTCATGAGAATCGGTCCAGCCATTTCGGAGGAGTATGTTAACCAACATTGTGACACGAGAATTTTATATAATACTAGCGGTCCGCCCCGGCTTCGCCCGTGGTACATATTTACGTTTTCTCTTTATATTATAGATTATGTAGAGATTAAGACACTAAATTAAGGATGACTAAGATTTATCAATAAGATATTGCCAAGGTGTGTTCAGCTTCTTTAAAAATCACGCATTCATATTATCTACTCATATAATATACATACATAATGACCAACTACAAGGTTATATTATGGTCTATGACGCCATCGGAGTAAAACTAATCGAACAACAATATTACGCCTAGCAAACGTAAATAATATGCGTGGGTTGAAAGGGATCTAAAAATTTAATGTTGGAGATTAATAGATACCTAAAATATTTGGTTATTAATTTTAACTTAAAAATTGTATTGCATTGTTTTCATTTTGAGATTTTAGTGATTACCTATTTATAATTTAAATGCGATTTTTGTACTTTGTAAAGCGAGTAAGTACTACCATATTGTATAATTACGTCAGAACGATTGAATCAGTCTCGATGGAATTTTAAACATTGATAGATATCCTTGCATATTACCTCTACATACCTAAATATTTTTATCGTTCTCGTCTTTTCTTTTCGTGGTAGAGATAGCTGCCAGCGCTAAGGCCGCGTTCTGTGCATTGTTCAATATATTGTGTTAACTAGGTACTCACAATTAATATTTTTTCATTCATTTATTCATTCATTCTTGGAACTTAAGTTATGCCTTATTTTTCATACATAATAATGTTGAAAGTTAGAATCTGAACTATATAGTTGAGAGCGAGTATAAGCCCTTCATGTGAAGAGAATTAGCATAGTATTCGTTGAACAGGGACTTAAGTAGGCACTTGAGAGACCGTTGTGTGTAGGGTGACTAGATATGTGGAAAAACTGGGATATTTTTTTATTTTGAAATTGTTAAAGCTCAGATTACTTTGTTAGACGATCCCACTTCGTTGCGAAATGCAATAATGAAACCTTATAGTTATTATCTCGTTGCTTTTGGATACCTTAATTCAAAAGTATGTAAAACAATATTGTATCTCTTATTTTTTATCCCTTATTTATTCACCGTATTATTTAACTCAACTTTTCTATAACTTTACAGCGTGGTAGAGACAAGCTTGTATCATGTCGTAATAGTGATACATAAACTGTTTGAACAACCTTGATCATTACCATAGAGATTATACAATAATACATATATTTATTTTATTTTATTCAATTATTTCAGGCGACAAATGTTGTTACAGTAAAAGATAAACTATAGAATCACTACTACATAAAAATCATGAAATAATCTATTGGTCATGATAATGAGATTATGTTCTATCATATATAACAAAATTATGTTACAAGCAATAAAATAATTACATATTTTACATTTTTTTTACGTAGTTCAAAATTATAGTGAACTCATATCCTTATTTTCTTGTCCCATAAAATCCCAAATCCTCTCAAACGATAGACACCATATCTTTTACATGTTTGTTTTAGTAAAATGGTAATTAGATTCCTCTGGAATAGTTGTGCACTTTGATATACGGTTGTTCGTGTGCTCAGTCTGCCCATACGACTAACTTAGTTCTACAAGTCCATTTATACATTTTAAACACACTTTTATTAGCTTCACCTGTATGTTGAACTAGCTTTTCGCCCGCAGCTTCGCCCGCGTAGTCAAAGGAAAACATAGTTCCCGTTTCCGTGGGATTTTCGGGATAAAAACTATCCCACGTGTTAATTCAAGCTACCCTCTAAAATGTCTGGAATGGTACTAAGAGAAAAGCTTCATAAAAATATGGGCTCTACAAATACGATAAAGTTTTATCATTTAAACGTTTATTAATGAAATTTCGTATTTGATGAAGTTTCCCGGCGTAGAGTAAGTATAAAATTATGAAATAAAGTGGAATTTATGACATGTTGTTTTAATAAATATTAAATAACTTAATAAGATGCAATACCATAAAGAATCTTTACAATGTAAAATACATACTCAGGACAATAATATTATGTAAATTTAATTTTTATTTAACTACATAATATATCTACAAAAAGTTCCTTATTTAAAGAGAATAAAAATTAAGAATAAAGCTAGCTAGCTTCTTTCCTATTTACTATTCCAGACTTATCAGACAAATACGATTTTGGCATAATATTTTTTATCGCATTTGCCTCAATGTTTAAAATAACTAACATCGATTCTGACAAACTTTCGCGTTTAGTATTTATATGTAGTATTTCGGCTGCTGGCTGTGTCGTTTAATAAAAAGGCTAGGCATACAATTGATCGGGTAATTACACTAGTTATTTGCGACTTATATCTATAGGATATAAAATATTACATAACATAATTATATTGACCTTAAGCATACATTATATTGTCATACTATGCACTATGATTATAAATGCAATTATCTTCCATATAGGTACAATATCGTTTGTGATTAGCGCCATTTTGTTTTTTATACCAATACCTACATTGTTGTTTATCCTCTTGGAAACAGGATTTGAAAATGACATTGGAAGTTTATCCATTATTATTGCGTAATTGAGTTTTGTGATATTCTATATTATTTCTAAAATTTAAATAAGTAGCCATTATATTGCATTTAAAGTATACCTTAAAGTACATACACATAAGATTTTATTATAGCAAGGCAAAATGTTCATTGATAAATACATAATATTATAGATCAACTATGTGCGAGTCGTGATTGTAAACAAGTCTTGGCATAACAGAATGTTATAGTACGACTACGTATAGGTATTACGAAACCTTTGAACGAGTCAACAATTTATTTATTTATTTTTATTTATTTAGCTTAAAATTCGGATAACGCAGATCCATTTGTTAGTAAAAAAATAAAAACCTAAAGTATTAATGTTAGTAATTACATCTAAAACTACAACTAAGACTAAGTCTAAGTCCACCATAGGACACTCTATGCGTAGACAAGTCGCTTTGATGCAACAAGTGTGCGCACAAAGTGTCCCATGATGGGCGCACTTACATCCTCCGCAATGGTCCTTATAATACTGTTGGAACTGCCCCGCACTCTCATTAAAAGAGAAGCTGTTTGCTTGCGAATGACGGCCCAGAAATCCGATGTGTGTGCTTGAGAGAACATCCCGGAGGCGCTACAGAAGCGTGGCAGTTTCAACAGCATTCGAAAGGCATTATTATACAGGACACGAAGAGCATTTAGCGATCGATCCGCATAGTTGGCCCATAGACTGCACGTGTAGAGATTCTGACAGAACGCCTTAAAAAGCATTATTTTTACGTCTTTACTACAACGAGCAAATCTACGAGCCAACATATTGGCTCTAACCGCCAACGCCCGTCGCTCCCGCTCAATGTCCACATTGTCTCGAAGGTCATCGGTAAGCATGTGCCCAAGGTACTTAAATTGTTTAACTCTTTCAATATCGGTACCATTAAGAGCTATGGTGGAAGTACATTTAGGATACTTACCGGTGTCCCCAAAGACAACATATTTACATTTATTAACATTGTATTGCAGACCATGTGCCTCAACGTATTTCTCACAAACCTTTAATAATTCCGACACAGCAGACGCAGTCGGAGCCAGCAACACCATATCATCGGCATAACTGATATTATTAACGCTGACACCTCCAATGCTGCAACCGACATGCATACTGCTGAGCCCGACAATAAGGTCATTGACATATAAATTAAATAGCTTGGGAGACGAAAGTCCGCCTTGCCTAACACCGCACTCGAGCCCATACACTTCGGAGTATGAGCTAGACCATCTCACAACATTTTTTTGGTTAGCATACCAGAATTTAAATATATTCAATATGCCTGCCGGTATACCTTTGTCCCTCAACTTCCCCCATAAGACGTCATACGACACAAGATCAAATGCCCTGGATAGGTCGAGGAAACAAGCATACACAGGAGTCCTACGCTTGTTGTAGTATTGAACAGTGTGCTTTAAACTCAAAATAGCGCTTTCAGTAGAGAGTCCGGGTCTAAAGCCGAACTGAGCGTCATGGAGGTTTAAAAAGCCATTAAGACTAGCATCAAGCACACTGTCCAACACCTTGGCTAGAATCGTTGCGAGCGATATGGGGCGATAATTTCCCTTATCGGAGATGTCACCCGTCTTATTTTTAATCACAGGCACGACTACAGTTTTCATGAGAGCCGCGGGAAGGTAGGCGTGGCTAATACATAAGGTGTAGAACATGGAAAGTATTTTCGGCAAGTGACATCCCCCATACTTTAAATGTTCAACACTGAGTCCGTCATGGCCCGGAGATTTACCTCTACTCATGTTTTTTATGATAGATGCAACCTGCTTAGAAGAGACATGAAGCAGAGGCTCATCCCCACACCTGCCGGGCTCCTCGTAAACCGCGGCTGAGGGCCCCAAAGGTGACCGCACTTTAAAGTGTTCTCTAAACATATTTGCTATATCTTCAGGTTGATTACGCCCCTCCACACTCACCGGCAAACTTGGCTTAATATCAAGTTTAGAAGTGGATTTCCAAAATTGAACAAAATTTTTTGAAGCCTGCTGTTCAGCTAGTATGTCCATTTTAATTTGGTCTTGGTTATTTTGACACCATTTAAGTCGACTTTTAAAATTTTTTCGAGCCATAGACATTTGATTATAAACAGGGCCAGAATTCGGACGCTGATGAGATACCCACAACTTGAAACTAAGTTTCGCCTCCCGGTGAGCTTCTCTCACATACCTATTCCACCCACATAATCTATTTCGCCTATCTTTTTTAGAGTGCCTCACCTCGCAAGACAATACCGCCGCTTCAGATAGACTCTGTACAATTTTACTATAAAGTCGATCTAAAACAATTCTATGCTCAGCCAAGGAACACGACCCGCCACTGCAACTGAGCAGCTCTTGGGGGAGATCAATTTCTTTTAAACGGTCGTCACATATCTCGCGATAACTATCAATTTGAGAATCACTTCTTTCACCCCAAATGACCGAACTCCGATGCAAGTCGCGGGTCACGTGCCGTGACCTCACAGCACCTAAGTCACATTCAATAGATAAAGGCAAATGGTCTGACATATACACACCCTCGTCTATTCCTACGCTAACAATTGTATGCCAGGCAGACTGAGATACAACGCAATGATCCAACCACCGCCTACATCCGTGAGCCTCGCTGATGAATGTGTAGTTACTCGCAGACTCCCCTAACTTAATCACATCAGCACATATGAAGGACTGATCCGTGCAGAAATTATGCAGCTCTTTATAAAAGAGTTCCTGGGGGTGGGCGTTAAAATCTCCTAGAATAAATACACATTCAACATCGCTACTCACTACAACTGCATTTATTTCACTGAGGAATTCTGTAAACTCATTAAGATTAAGTATCGAGTCCGTTGGCATATAAACAGAAAAAACAATTATGGCGCGGCCCCTTATTGTAGCTTTTACAGCAACCAACCGCGAACTACTACACTGTATTACTGTTACCGAGTCAAATATACCAACTCTCCAGAGAATGGCTACTCCCCCATAAGGTCTACCAGTCAGTAAGCCGGCTGATGTATCAACTGCTGATTTGCCAGTATATTCAAAGTTATTAGAAACAGTTCCAATAAACGGTATATCATGAGGTAGTAACCATGTCTCTTGTAAGGCTACCAAATCTGAATCACTACAAATCATACGAACACTATCAATAGAGCTTTTAATCGATTTACAATTAAAAGTAGTAAATTTACAATACATTTTATTTTCTGAATCCATATTAATAATTTTTATTTAATTTCAGTAGGACTTTGACCTTTCGCTTTATTTAAATATTGTACAAAGCGCCTGAAAGTTATGCCGTTAGGCCAAAAAGTATCATTTAAAAATAAATTTAATTTATTTTTCGGCACGTACAGTTTATATGCATTATATTGCCTTTTAATTTTCATATTAATCCTTTTAAGCGTTACACTTTCGCACGTTTTATCTTTTATATAATTCACTATATCACTCTCACTGGTCTCAGTACTTACGTTTGATATAAACAGTGGCACCTTAACGTCTGCAGCTTTAAATTTATCCCCTTGTAAAGACGAGGCACAGCCTTTCATACCTAAAAATTTATACCTTTTAGAAGATTTTTTGCGCACAACCTGCCATTCATTGTTTACATAAAGTTCATTTTGTTCACGTTTATCACTGGTCATCTCCGATACAATGTTATTAGTATTAGCCTGCGCAGGCGCGGGCGACGATGATTCAGTCTCGCACGGAGCACACGAGCGAGTAGCAACGCGCGATGTCGATCCGTCGATAGTGCACGAAACCGCGGTGGCCTCAATCTGCTTCGCTTTATGCACCATCTCGCTCGATCCCTTAACCCAGATAAGCCTGAAACTAAAATTTTCTGAAAATTTTGAAAAAAGTTACATTATTTAGTTTATTAGATCTTATGCAACATAAAAAAAATTATGAAAAAAAAATTCAGTGTAAGGCTTTCAGGGAAACAGCCGTCCTATATGTAGGACAGTAGGATAATAAGAGAAAATAAAAGACCATTTATGACAAAACAGAATGTAATCAAAAAGTGTAGTTTATTAGATAACTATTGATTATATTACCCATTGTTATATGTAATTTACTAGATTAACACTATTTATGAATGATATGTTTCAAAACACTTGACACACACTCCAACATCACATTTCTTGCAACGTGTCAAACATTTGTGACATTGACGACAGCGTGTTTGCTTCGATTGAGGAATAACCAGATGATTCATTTGGTCTTTACGACTATCAGCATGTTCATGATGGGAGGGTCGGCTAGGCCCTCTTTTGGCATTTTTTCTGTTTGAAACAATCAAAGCAATTGCTACCCTTCTGCGAAAGCCAAGATGATCCAGTTTTCCATGATTTATTTCATATAACTGCCATGCATTATGTTCGGCAAGATCAATCATGTGTGTGAGCAACGGCATGTACCATTTCTTACCTCGTATACCAATTCGGTAATGTGAAATATTTTCATCAGACCGATCCACTCCTCCCATATATTTGTTATAGATGGACACCATATGTGGTTCTTCTATGACAATGTTTCTCTTTTCACTTTGTGAGAAGCGTTTGGCAGATTGTTTAGGATTTATTCCTACAGCATTAGAAGCAATACTGAATATAGTATTGTCATGCCATTTAGCAATAATGAACGTGTTGTCATGTGTCGTTCTGTAATCGACAGCACCACGTTCCTTTTTTTTCAGTAACTTCGATGTAATCAGAGGACAACTAGAAAACCATGTGCCGGGGCGACATGTTTTGTATCTTACATGAGTTATTTCCTTATCCAACTAAGGAACTTAAAAGTATTCATTACAAAAAAACCAATTCATTCTTTGTATCAGGGGAGTTTTCCCAATACATTCTTCTACTGGGGAGCCATGAATAACCACTAACCAACAATATGCCGATGAAACATTTCATATCTTCAGACAGTCAGGATCAACAGGAGGAGGTAGAATACATATCAGTCGTTCTCTATAATCTTCTTCATTATCAGAAACATTTTCTAAAGCATCTAAAATTTCATGCGCAGCTAACGGTCTGTAAAGAAAAAGTTGTATTATTGTACTAAAATCATGTAATATTATCCTACTGTCCTATATATAGTACGCTAGTATTTGTAACAAGTTATACGTAATTTATTTATATTATTTTGCTAGAATATTTATTAAGTACAAAAGTTAAGGTTATCAACTAGATATTAACTCAGAAAAAAACAACTCACGAGTAAAATATAACTTTTTATACATACCTGTCATTTGCCATGTCTGCAACGCACTTTTATTACACACTTATAAGGTAAAATATAAGGTAAAAACTGTTAAAATAACTGTCTTTTTATTTTTTTTAATAAAGCTGACACGTTTCTTACTGCAAATCATAAGACTAAATAATCTTAGATAAAGAGGGTATTCTGATATTTTTTTTTATTTCTACTGTCCTAAATATAGGACAGTAGGCTTATCTGGGTTAAGGCCGTCGTATCCATTGCGCCTGCTCTCGCGCGCCGTGTTCGAAACCGCGGTAGATATTGGTGCCTCCACGTGCCTTGTGTTTGCCGATACATTATTTTGCTCATGCACGAAAGAGACAAAGTTATCTTGCCCGTCAGCTGACAACGGTGTTGAGTTCAATACACTCGGACAGCGGTTATTGGACTTTGTACCCAACAGTGGTGACTTATTAACCGGCAGGCACTGCAAATTAATAGTTTCGCTATTCATAAAAGCACTATCATTGGTACATGCACCTCTTCTCCTCGTATTAACATTTTTAAACGGATCGGTTAAAGATGCATGTTTTATGCTTTCAACTTCTTGCTTTAGTAAGTCAAATTTATCAATAGACACAAATTTCTCCTCTAATGAATTAAACTTAGTTTGTAGACAAAGGATATCCTTTAGAAGTCTAGTCGCATCTACGTGGTCAAAAGTGACCGGCGGAAGTTTGTGTAGGTCTTTTGCAACAAATATCGGGAATGTTTCGGCATTGTTATTTTTCATAACACAAATAATCTCATCCAGGTCACGCGATAATTTTTTATTTCGTTCCTTTCTTCGCGGAGGCGGTTTTTTAGCATTAGGAAGCGAATCAAATAATAAAGACTTCGCTTTTGCGATTTCCACAGACGAAAAAGAAGTAGTACATAGCTGATGTATACTATCTTCATCCATGTAGTCCAGCACATTTCTTAAGAAAGACAAGAGTTCATTAATAACGAATAACGATATTACAACTCGCGCATTTCACTACATCAGAGGTCATTGTCCTCAGCACAGAATCAGCGGTCACACAACATGCGTCCGTGCGTAATCGCGCACAGCTGATCACTGATATTTTTTTAGCTCAAACAAAAATATGTAATGTAAAATGTTATTTATTTAAGCGTTGTATTGGTACTTTGGATCCTGATAGAAACTAAGAAAAAAAATATATTGCAAATTATTTGTTCAAAATAAGTTTCTGTGTCTTCTCTATCTTCCAGAAATAGAGTTGACTATTTGTCCAAGAAGAAACGATACTTTTTATTTGTGCTCTACAAAAATTAGAAACAAAGATATTTGCACTTAAAAAGCTCAGAAACTAGTGGATCGGATTTGAAAATCTATAAATCAATGGAAAGCGGTCATGAAGGAATAATTTATTCATCCTTCACCTTGGCTATTTACTACCTAGAAACCGCGGTTTCACACGCATTATATCTTAAAAGCTAAGATATGTAGGTAAGGTACCTAAGATATAGATATGTATGTACAAAGCCATTCTTTTATTAATCTTTGTACACATTTCATAAAGATCTGATCAGCTAAAGGTATAAGAGTAATATCAACTTATACTAAGAAACGTTCACATTTGTATTGAAACTAGAAAAATAGAACTAGGATATAATAAATAACAGCTACAAATACCTCTATTTTTCAAACAACATTCATTTGTTACTTTTACAAAGCGAGTGGCCCTTAAAAATTGGTCAAGGGTAACAGGTTCTATACTCGACTGTTAAAGCTTCAAAAATATGCTAATTGTAATAAGGTACCATAGTTTCGACATATTTGTAGGTACTCTTTAGATGGTATATTATAGTAAGATTAGGCAACAGTTTAACTTTTAGAAAAGAGAAACTTACGTAGGAATTGTTATAACAATGCTTATGTGATATTATCTATTTATTTATTTATTCGTAGGAATGAGTACATTTTTAGAGGATTATGAATGTTATTCTATATCTATACTAATAATATTATAAAGCTGAGGAGTTTGTTTGTTTGTTTCAACGCGCTAATCTCAGTAATTACTGGTCCGATTGAAACTGAAAAATTGTTAGATAGCCTATTTATCGAGGAAGGCTTTAAGCTATATATCACCACGCTAAGACCAACAGGAGCGGAATGTGCGGGTAAAACCTCGGGGCACAGCTAGTCATACATAAAATATCAGTTTTATAATAAACTATAACATATTTTTGTAAAGAATAGTCTATATTTGCCTTATATTCTATATTCTCTATATTCTAGTCTTATTAAAATTGGTGGTAGCCCAGGTTAAGAGAAAATGGCAAGACAAAAGAAAAATAGAGTTTTGTGTATTCTTAAGTGCTATATACGTTTATCTTGATTTAAGTTATCATCAAATGACGATGATATCAACTATTTATGTATGTATGTATGTATAATGTACCTTATAATATAGTCATTTGTAGGTAAATGTTATATAGGTATATACCTAACAGGTTTTGTGTACTGGTTTATATCTCAGTAGCGATTAAGTTATAAAATTGATATAACGTGTTGTTTAGAATGACAATAATGTACTACGTGATGTTGAACGTGATTCAGTAAGCAATATTTGAGTTTGAGTAATGTAACTCAAACCCAAATATGAATTTAATAGAGTTAGTTTATTTTCAGTTTTAAAGAAATAAATTCTATGTTTAGGAGAAACAAGGACTACACTAGAATACACAAAAATTACATACAAAAAAAACTTAATTTTATTATTAAAACATTATTATTCTTAAAAAAATTAGAGGCATTTTTTGAAAAATATTCAATGCAAAGGATAGACAAATATAAAATAAAACAACATATTTCGCATATTATGTTTATTAACAACATACACGCATAAAAATTAGGTATATTAAAAAGTACCGTATCCAAAATAAATGTATCAATTTTAACTGTATTTTCTCGCTCATTCTTTGTTCCTTCTTGAAACTTACGAATGACACATGAAAAACGCGTGAATATTATAAGCACACATACATTTTCGTCCATATTATAATAAACAGTACAATTATCATACAGCAAGGGCGTTCGCCTCCTAACTGTGGGAACACTCATTCTTTTGTAATAAATATGATCGTAGAATTATTGCTATCTAGATGTTTCTCTTTCAAAACAACCACTTTTCATAAGAAATTCAAATCTGTAGCTAGAGCACCTTCCTTCTAGACTAAAAAACCTATTACGATGTCTAAATACGTATATTCCGTTTTACCTTGAAAACAAGTGTTCCAATTCTGATGATATCCTGTTCTACAAATAGATAAACAACAATTAGGAAAACACTGATTATCGAGTAGAGTACGTAAGATAATTGACAGTTCACCAAAATTCAACAACTTAACTTTGTAACGACGGGCATAAAATACGATATTATTTCGTTTTGTTTGAACTGCACAATTGCTTAACTTTTTTCAATTACGATTACATATTTATTGTGCTAGTGATCGATAGGAGTAATTTTACGGTTTGATTTTATAAACCATTCTAAACAATATAATAAACAGTTTCTGATTTAAAGAACTGAATGTCATTACAATGTTGCGTCAGTTAATTTAATTTCTTTTTAAACACTTGAGATTGTTCTATAAAAATCGAAAGCTGTTAAATTCTAGAACCGAATGCAATGATAAATTATGATTAAAATTACTCTAGATAGGGAATAGCTTCTAGTAAGTCCGATGTTATATACTTAATAATGTAATTTTAAATATTAATTTAATGTAACGATAATTTATAAAATACATACACCAGGAATATTAACTTAGCACATATGCGTGATGACACCAGATTAATTACGATATAAATAATACCTCTTTATACCTTAAAACTTACCTTTTAAAATTCCCTTTGATACTACAAACAGACATTCTAATTTTATTCAGATTATCATATCCAGTTTTCTACATCTACGAGCATGTTCCAC
The DNA here is from genome assembly GCA_907164665.1 of Colias nastes. NCBI lineage: Eukaryota > Metazoa > Arthropoda > Insecta > Lepidoptera > Pieridae > Colias > Colias nastes. The sequence continues at coordinate 2,043 of CAJQZM010020350.1, read as the reverse complement.
AAAAAGTTCAAAGAATATAGTTAATTGTTACGGTCGTCGGGAAACTGTCATCAGACACGGCAAGACATGATATTATACGTTCATTTTGTTTTCAACTTGAGTTAAATCGATTTAGTTTTAAAGAGTATTATTTACTTCCTTCCTTTGTCCTTTTTGTGTACTTCCCTTAGTACAAACAAAAAGTGTTCTGAAAAGATAACTAAAACTTGTTAATTTTGTTTATCAATTACTTTATATTAAGTAGAAAACACAACAACAAATTATTATATGCATCCTCATGTCATTATAATAAAAAGGATAGATTTATTTATGACCTACTTAGCGTGAAGAAACGAAACGTGATGAAAGAGAACAATTGTTATCAAAACTGTGTTTTGATCTGTATCTTAATTTAATAAAGACACATAATATGATAAGTCTTGTACACATAAAACAAAGAAATACAAAAAAAACGTTAGACGTTAAACTCAAACATTTATTTATTCAATTAGACTTCTTCTAGATGTACTTTCGAATCTTGTCGTAACACAGTTTTTGCAATTACCACTGGTCTACCAGCAATCTGCAAGAAACATAAAAATATATGACCAATATGAAGCCTTTATGTTCTTTAAAATCAGCTATACATCAAATATTCGGAAAACTGACAACAAGTACATACGTTATTAATTATTCAATTTACATAAAAATAGTTTAATTTTTATTATACAGTGCATTTGCATAAATATGTTTTTTTCTTCTTTCAATAAAATAATAAAAAACTTCAAATCCTTTTTCTTCAATCGTTTCTTTCTTTGTGAAAGAAACGATTGAAGAAAAAGGTTTTGAAGTGTTGCGAGTCAAACGTCCTGGGTCAAATGGTTAGAATTACTAACACTGGACGTTGAACCCTGACCCGGCAGGTGACGGGCCCTTAAATATGAACTTTAATACAATGAAGGTTAGGTTGAGTTCACGTTAGTGAGAGACGCATTTTTTTCTTAAATTTAACCCATTTACAAACTACAATAATAATGTTAAATTAAGAAGTTATGAAATGGTAAAATTGTAGTGTGCTCTACGCACTCTATTAATTGTATATCATAACATAATATCTGCTTACATACAAATTTTCAATTAAATACCTACCGTTTCATAGTGTAACAATAAATATTTTTTACATGTTCACAACTAATGCAACGAATTATTTCCTTCCTTTCAAACCTTGCAAACTTTAAATGAGCCTAATATTGAAGCCAGGTTGTACATAGATGCTTTTCTCCAGTTGCAAGTCGTCCAGTGTATCTATTGACGGCTTTTCCTACCAGAATTTAAATCACGACCCCACAAAGGGACGTGTGAATGAATATAGCATCATTACAATATATAATAGTTCCAATAGTCATTCGCGTAGGCGAGCTTAAAATTTTTGCTATGTATTAATTATCGCTCCCGCTACCGCTCCGCTCATGACCAAAACCGCAGCTTCCCATTTAAAGACGATTCAATTATGACCGTGATGTAATTAGATAATTGCAGTGTCCGCTGCACTGTGTCATCTCTCCTTCCTTTTGTTACCAGCCAAATTCTTATATCGCCATTTTTTTATTGTCTTATTCACATAATTAATTTAGAACAGTTTATACAAATAATGTCAACTGTCCCATTTAAAAATCCAGTACACAACTTATAACAAACTCAATCAATAAAGCATTGATTTTTCTGTTCTTACTAATATTTTCAATGCGCTTAAATTTGTAAAGGTTACGATTTTTCAAACTTTTGCGGTCAATGAACTTTATATAAACTTTATAATATTCTGTCTACTGACTGACAGAGTCGACTAGAGGTTCTTGTCGATTCTTCTCCGAAATTCAAGAAAAAAATTGGTGGAAATTAAGAAAAGATCTATTCACACTTGTAAAACTACAAGAATGAAAAACTTTTGAGTTTGAGTTTATATATTTAAGTAAAGGAGGCACAGTTAAGTTTACATAAGAACTAAATTAGATCATGTATATCGTACAGTAGCATTCCTAACTAGCTTCCATTTGAGATTGATTG
>CAJQZM010020348.1:8339-20251 GCA_907164665.1 Colias nastes | reverse complement strand
CACGTGGTTAATCTATTAACAACAGACGCCCAAAGATTCGACATGGCTAGTATCTTCATGATGGACCTTGTAAGAACACCTATCGAGAGCATAATCATCGTCTATCTGATGTATAGGCAGATAGGCGTATCTTCGATTATTGGAGTCGCCTTTCTGCTCATGTTTATACCGCTACAAGGTGAGTTTGAAGCACGTAGAATAGATAATTGGACTCACAATCACGTAAATAGTGAAAAAGGGCTAAATAGTAAATATTGTCCGAAGCAAAACTCTGCTTACACATGTATTAGGCAGAGTTTTATAGGCCATTTAATAGAATTTGAACGTTACTGCCACGAAATATAATGCCAATTGCAATGAATGTTTTATAAAATTGCTCAGATATTAATCAATTGACAAGCTTTTAAAAGGCGATTGTGAGTCTGGTTGTTTATAAAATGTCAATGTTTTTATTGTTTTTATTTGTTGTGTATAATATACCTGGTATAGCATTTAGTAGATTTCTCTTTTCTAGATTTTATTTTATCCTATGTTATACTTGATAAAATAAATCAGAAATTAGTTTTTTTATTGACAATACTATCAATTTTAGCTATTGGACCGATCGGGCTGAATGCTTTGGCATACCACTGTGATATAAGCATCCGCTAAGATAGGATTTTGATAAATTCTACCCCCAAGGGGATAAAGGGGGGTTTGTTCCCTGAAAGTTTATTTTGACCAATCAGCTGGAACGGTATATATACATGCATATTATATATCCTTGATACTTTTTCAGGTTACCTCGGCAAGATATCGAGTCGTTTCCGTCGTCAGACCGCCGTACGGACGGACAATCGTATCCGTTTAATGAACGAAGTAATACAGAGTATAGAAGCTATAAAGATGTTCGCTTGGGAAAACGCGTTCGCTGGTATCATTGGGCAGGCGAGAAAGTGAGTAAAGTTTAAAATAAATAAATAAATAATAGGCAAATCGCTTAGTATCATTTACTTGCAGTATTTGGGATATAAAATTAGCATAAGACATTGTTATATCAGTATTACTAAATTTGGCAAAAATTTTGGTATATCTAGTGTGTTAAGTGTTAATTTAGTGTCTGTTAAGTGTACTTTAGTGATTAAGTGTAGTACTTTGGATATAAAATAAATAACAAAGAACTTGACAAATTTTCAACCATTTAGGTGTTAGTTAACTTTGGGTAATAAATATTATAATATAAGGGTTTAGGGTATTCAATTAGTACAGAGGCTATAATCACCAAAGAACTACATTCATACACATATACAATACTCAAAAAACATAATCCTCCGTCTGACGCAGTCGGTAAATACAAGAACCTTTAAATGATAGTGCAAATAACATATGTGTTGTAATATAAGTTAAATAACAGAATAAATACAGATCGTTATCTGATTGCATTTGTTTGTCTCAAATGTTTCAGTAGTTTATCAGTTTACATGATGTCACAAATCTTATTTAATAATTAAATAAGTATTTAACATGATTAAAAAATGGCTATAACTAACTGTTTCAAATATCTATACTTATTATGTAGTAATATCACTTATAATATTATAAAGTTGAACTGTTTGTTTGTTTGAACGCGCTAATCTCAGGAACTACTGATCCGATTTGAAAAATTCTTTCGGTGTTAGATAGCCCATTTATCGAGGAAGGCAAAAAACCCGTCTACAAAATTTACTATTCACTACTTTATGGCGCCAATTTTTGAAGTGAAACTTTATGCGCGTTGAGAAAAATTTCAAGGTCGCATCATGGCAATATTGTCACGTAATGGAATAAGGCGACGATTCTGGTATCTTTGAATCTTGCCAAACAAGTTTCACTTCTGATACGTGTGCTCTGCACTATTTTTGGTTTATTTACTACATTTATGATTTTTACTTTCCAGGAAAGAAATGAACGTAATCAAGAAAATGTCCTGGCTGCGGGCCGTTATGATTTCGTGCGTCAAACTCAACACAAAAGTCGCCATTTTCCTCAGTATTATTGCCTTTATCTCATTCGATAATGATTTGACAGCCGCGAAAGTATTTGTAATATTCTCATACTATGAAATGTTGAAATATACACTGGTCGATTTTTTGCCCCTGGCAATAACGTTCACGCTAGAAGCTTATGTCAGTGTGAAAAGGATGGAAGAGTTTTTAGTATTGCCAGAGGTTGAGAATCAAGATGGCGTCGATTTGGTTAATATAGATAAAGAGGAGGTTAAGAGTAATGGCGTGTTTGAGAAAATTGGTAATGGGTAAGATTCTTCCGAATTTTCTTGTAGTAGTTATGTACTATTAAAATATTTTGTTTTATCTTTGCTGGTCGTTTTGATAAGTCTTTTTTAATGGGAAGTTAAAGAAAATCTGTACATTGATTGATATCTAAACCCACTTTTAAACAGACAATTAAACAATTTTAATGAATAATGAAAAAGAACAAATTTTTTCAAATCGAAAGAATTAATTAATTATTATTATATTATTTTTGTGTTAAATATTCCATTTATCACAGAAATAATCATAAAAAATGACGCTTAGAACAATAGAATCGGATGATTTATGAAAAATGTTTGAAAAAATTGAGCAGAATATTATATATTTAAATTTTCTCAATTTTTATAAATTCTTATTATATTTTCAGGCAACAAGCATACATAAAATCTGATTCCAATTTGGATCAACTCAAACCGGACTACTTGGTCAGTCTAAAAGACTTTACAGTACATTGGAAGAACGCTGAAGACGAACAACTTGATAGAAAAATACCCGCATTGGCGGATATTAACTTAACGGTAAGTTGGCTAAGTTAGGGTTAAGTTATGGGTCAAGTTTTATAGGTTTTTATTATGTTCTGTGTAACTAATCTATAAGTTAAATGCTACATATTATACATATTTGGGCATTGCACATCTTATTTCACTGATTGATTTTTTAACTGACAAGTAAGAATTTATTGTTTCAATGCTCTTGGGGCGTATATAATTATGTTTTTAATACGAAATAATGTTTGTTAAAGTAAGTATTGAAAAATAAATAAAGAAACAGGAAATGTATGTAGAGTGGCTTGGCTACATTTATTTCAAAGAGAAAACATTTTAAAGACTACCTATAATAGTCCGGGATACATCGCCCATTTTTGCAAGTGATTACTATCAAGCTAATTTTTCGTGAGTAGCTTTATTTTGATGAGATGCCCAATAATTTCATGTACGAAACTCTCGATTGTGGTAGCTTACAGAGGTAACAAGGATAAAAATTTTTGATTTGACGGTTCTCAAATATTTATTACGCAATTTGTAGGACAATATGTCTGTTGAATTATATAAGTATTAAATAAGTGAAAATAAAAAAATCAGCTTGTTAGTAATCATTTATGATGACTTCGTTATCGATACACATTGGAAAGGGGGACTCTTTGATCAAACCATAGATTTTGTAGGACAAATATTTTTTCGAATAATTTAGATAATTATCTTGAGATTGAACAAAAAAAAACATTCAGTTAGTAATTAATATTTGAGAACCATCAAATCAAAATATTTTATCCTTGTTTCCTCTGGTAGCTACCACAATCGAGAGTTTCATACATGAAATTATTGGGCATCTCATCAAAATAAAGCTACTCACGAAAAATTAGCTTGATAGTAATCACTTGCAAAAATGGGCGATGTATCCCGGACTATAAATTTCCAATTTAAAATGTCCACTTATAGTAGTTAGTTACAACATTTAATACCAGTATTAACTAGTTTATTCTAATTACATTCCAGATAAAACCAGAAACGCTAACAGTGATAGTCGGCACGGTGGGCGCTGGCAAATCCACGTTAATTCAAGCCATACTAAAGGAATTAACACCCAGCAGTGGTGTAATGTCCGTTAGAGGCAATGTCGCGTACGCGGCTCAAGATCCTTGGCTGTTCGATGCTTCGGTAAGTTATGTTTTTAATAATATGTAAAGAAAAACTTAAATTATAACGCGCACACACACACACACACACACACGCAAACGCGTAGGCACGTACACATGCACGCAAACACACACACACACAATATACACACACGTACAAACACATGCACACGCACATACACACACACACAGTGTATACGTATTTTTGCAACGTTCTGGATTGCTTCTCAGCTCCTTTTGTCGTAGAATTATGTTATACTAGCTGCGCTCCGCGGTTTCACCCGCGTGGCTCCGCTCCTGTTGGTCTCAGCGAGATGATATATGTATATTGTATAGCCTTCCTCGATAATGGGCTATCTAACACCGAAATAATTTTTCAAATCGGACCAGTAGTTCCTGAGATTAGCGCGTTCAAACAAACAAACTCGTCAGCTTTATAATATTAGTATAGAGTATAGATTATTATCAATTTGGTCCTTCGAGTCATAATAACTATTTTTTAATTGTTACAGGTTCGTCAAAACATCCTCTTTGGCCAAGACATGGATCTACGTAGATACAAGCAAGTCCTCAAGTGTTGCCAGCTTAAAACAGATTTGGAAATATTGCCACATGGCGATAAAAGTGTTGTTGGTGAAAGAGGTACAGTGGAGCCAATTTATTAGGCAACATTTGATGTCTATCAATTTTATCTTCGCAGGGAGGTAACCTGCCTAAAAACATCGATTAAAGTGAATTAATCGACTTTGCATTAATATAGGTTCAAAATCAGAAGAACACACGATTTATAGAATAAATAAAATAAAAAGTGGAATTGGAAATGACAGTGATCACCTCTTGAATATCTTTTACTAGCTGTGCCCTGCGGTTTTACCCGCAGTGCTCCGCTCCTGTTGGTCTTAGCGAGATGATATATAGCCTATACTCGACATATAATAAAAATAGATAAAGGTATAAATATAATATTTTAGGTACATCTCTATCTGGCGGGCAACGAGCACGCATTTCGCTCGCGCGTTGCGTGTATCAACACGCAGATGTTTATCTTTTAGACGATCCTTTGGCAGCTGTTGATGCTAAAGTACGTATTGTTTATTTTTTTACCGATATCAAAAAAAGGAGGTTCTCAATTTGCTGTGTTTATCATTAAATGTTGTGTGTAATTTCAAATAAATACATGTTATCGATATAGCTGAAATATAATTTTATATATACATTTTTTTCCGGTCACTTTAATGTAAAAATATGTATTTTGAAAAAACTTCTTCAGGCGCGTTGAGAGTAACATTTCAAATTCGCGTCATGGCAATCAAAGCGTCATGGAGTAAAGTGACGATTTCAGTATCCTTGAATCTTGCCAAAGAAGTTTCACTTCTGACACGTGTGCTCGGCACACACACTCTTTTTTTGTCAGTTAATGGAAATTTTGAAAGATGAAAGAATTATTTTTTTTTGTTAAATAAGTAAAGTTATATTTTTTTAAACTTTGTGAATTAGACTTATCTAGGATTATTGACCGTTAATTCACAAGATTAAGCAAGTTTTTTAGTTATTTTTTTTGCCTATGTGAATTAAAAAAAGATAAAACTCCCACTATACAGGTAGCACAAGCGATCTACGAAGAATGCGTGCGTGGATTATTACGCGATCGTGCCGTAGTACTTGTGACGCATCGCGCGAACTACGCGAGACACGCGGCCAACGTGTGCGTGATGCGGGCAGGACGGGTGAGTGACGTCATCATCATCATCATCATCATCACCATCATCATCATCAACATCATCATCATCGTCACCGACTTCCATAATTCCAATATTATCATCATAAACACAACAATGACTATTAACAACACTTATCTTAATAAAGAGGACAATCATCGAACGAAAAAACGACCACCTGTTGTTGTTGTAGCTCAAAATATTTATCTTCCCGAATGTGAATAAATCTTTCTTCACTTGTCAAAATTGTATCGACGACATTATCATCTGTTCAACTGGTCAGTGCCTATACGCATTAGCGTGGTCAGTACTGACACAATATACAGACACAACCAGCAGGGAAACTGCGAAAACATTTGAAATGGCTCACGCACACAAGGAGGCGTGTTAACGAGAATCGTAAGGGTATTCTTATATCTGTCGCAGGCAAATTGTATTATTTCGCCGTTTACAAATGCTAAGCATTTTGTAAAATGCTGAGGATTTACTTTTTCCAAAATTCTACAAAAAGACGGTAGCGAGCCGAGGGAGCCCCGCTTCGCGGGGCTCCTATATCTGTGTAGTTAAAAAAAACACAAACCTAACTTAACCAACCCCCTTATCCAAACCAAAAACTTCTGATTACGAATTCTCGACATATTACAAAAAGCCGAGTTAAACGGCAAATAATACAATTTGACTGCGACATATCTATCAATTGTGGTAATACTCATACGATTCTTGTTGGCACGCGTGCTTGTGTGTGTGAGCCATTTATTGTGATACTGATCGATGACCGTTACGTAGAATTTTAGCACCTTCGAAATGATCAACAACTCTGATAAGAAAATTGCCACGTGTGAGCCAGTTTTAAAAATGAAAAAAAAGTTTTCGACTAAATTCAGCATAACGTATTTTTATCTGGCTCGAAGGACTTTCAATCTATGTGGTCCTTCGAGCCATTCTTCGAAGCTTAAAATGCTATTTCTTTGTATTATTGTTAACTAGGTTTCCGCCCGCGGCTTTGCCCGCGCAGTCAAAGAAAATCCCGCATAGTTCCCGTACCCGTGGGATTTCCGGGATTGCGTCATTTTCTCGGGATAAAAAGTAGCATATGTCCTATCTAGGGTATCAAAATATCTCCATACCTAATTTCCTGAAAATTGGTTCAGTAGTTTAGGCGTGATTGAGTAACAGACAGACAGACAGAGTTACTTTCGCATTTATAATATTAGTATGGATTATGCATAATATGTTTTATTGATAAATAAATTGAATTCCCTTACAGATCGTAGGACAAGGCACTTACCAGGAACTCAAAAATAGCGTCCCGGAGTTTGATCAGCTGATTGAAATGGGCGAAAAAACGGAAGAAGTCAAACAGAAACAAAAAATGGCGTCTTATGAGAATAAAGAGAGCATGGTAAGTTATATTTTTCAAACCAAATGTTAATCGTTAGTGCGATGGAATTATTGTATTTGAAGTTTCTAGAAATAAAATTTTCAGCGAATTTATAATAATTTAAAAGAACTAAAATAATTATTTTGCTTCGCTCCAATGAAAATTAAATGGAATATAAAGAATTTAAAACTTGATTAAATTCCAAAAAAAATACACGACATAATGGACATAACATTATTTTTTTCAACTAAAACATTCCTCCCTATTTTTACACTTTAGGTGTTTTTTTATATACATATTTGAGATATTTTCATATTTTTAATTATAATTCCATATAAATCGTTGGCTTTACCGTTAAAGTAATTTTCATTTATGGATATTTGATACATAAATATAAATTTCTCCAGGTGTACAATGCAATGATAAAAACGGACCCGATTAAAGTGGATAACATGAGGAGTGTCAGTATTTTAAACTCAAAATAAATAGTTTGTTTTCATATGGCACCTTATAATTTTAAGATTTAATATAAGTAGGAAATTATCTTTTAGAAGCCATGATTATTATTAATTTATATAAAATGTATTTTGACGTATTCGTTGATAGTTGTATTTTGTATTGTATCACATAGTAATAGAATGTTGTATCATATAATAAGGTAGAATATTACTTGGAAAATTTGTTGAAGTGAAATTTCTTTAGGCGCGTTGAGAGTAAAATTTCAAGATCGCGTCATGGCAATACCGTCACGTCATGGAGTAAGGCGACTATTTTGGTCATTTGATCTTTGAATCTTGCCAAAGAAGTTTCACTTCTGACACGTGTGCTCGGCATACACGCTCTTTTTTTAATGTTGATTCAACTTAGTGATCAAACATTTACCATGAATACGGGGTCTTAATAATAACTAAAAAAGACGTGTGTCACTCGGGGACTGCCGCGGTAAAGCTATTGCATGCTATGCCTTCAAGCCACACCTCCGAGCCCGTCGGAGTGGGGAGCGTGAGGTTTTTTCGTTACGGAATTTTCGATTCGGTCCCCGCGCTCAAGGCCCGCGATAGAAGCTATGCAATAGCTTAAAAATTGCGTAATTAATTGTATTATTTTTATGTCTTCCAGGAACATAGCCACATATTGCGTTCTCAAAGATCGATGTCTGAGGTGTCACAGTTGTCATTTAATGTCGACGCAGAAACCACTGGCCCGAAATATGAAGGTAAAGATTAATATAAATTAATTTAAAAATATTTCGTCATCACTTTTCAGCTTGCTGATGTTATTTTTAGTTAAAAATGATTAAAATTTTTCTGTAAAATCTCATACTAAAAGAATGAAACGAAGTATGTTACAAAATTTGAAGTAACGAATTCTACTAATTTATATTGCTTATACTTTATATGTATATCAAATATCAGTCAGCTATTTAATCCTTTTCTTTTCATATATTTCCCCTTTTAAAACGTAGTCAAAAAACATCCAAGCTATGTTGCATTAATTGAAATTAGAAACTTATTTCGTCGCAATAATGTTCAAAGTCTATTGTATCGCTACTTTGAAAACCTGCCTAATATACGGATAGGCAGAGTTTTGTTTCGGACAATTTTTTATCGTGATTGTGAATCTAGTTGTTAGTTGTGTTTAAGATTCTTATTATATATAATTATTTATAATATAATTATTTTCTAGCCGAGGGCCAAAACAAAGGCTCCGTATCGAACAGCGTCTATGTGTCTTACATATCGAGTGGTGGGGGAAAGTTTACTTTACTACTGCTACTTTCCCTGTTCATAGTAGCGCAGATATTCTACTCGTCTACTGATATATGGCTGAAGGATTGGTGAGTTTGTGTGTGTGTTCTAACAAATTGAAATAATACATAATTTTATGCCGCCGTCACAAGGTTACGTTGTTGAATTTTGTTGAACTGCCAAATGTTGCCAATTAAAATGACTCTACTATAGTTCTTATTATTTTAATAAGTGAAGTATCACTGTTTACGATAAAAACAATTATGAATTTGAATTTCATGATTCTGCATAAAATTTGTTACCGATTTTTTCGGTATAATCATATTTATAAACTATCTTTCATTGTAGGGTAAATCTGGAAGAATCGAATAGCGCACAAAATATAGCAATACGGAACTCTACTTTAGCGGAGCCACCAGGTATGATTTAAAACTATTATTATTAATATTTAAGTTATGTATAGTTATTATAATTTTATAGTATCGATTTCTGTCTTATAAGAATATTTTACGGTCACCGTATGTTCAACTGTTATCTTTTCTCTATAGATAAATTTGTTATTAAGCTTGAAACTACATATGTCCTTTATGGCATGTTGTGAAATGGCATGGCATTCATTTATTTATAATGATAAAATTATGAGTTTATAAGTGTGAGTAGTTTTGTTAATATCAAGTCCGTCGCTTAAATTGGATTTTCTGTTATTATTACGCATTTTTTTTTACTACAAATTCAAAATTTCACAGCTTAATTTGTGTGTATGTATCCCCAGTCGACTACGAGAGCCTACCCCTCAACAGGTGGCATTTATCTCGGGAACAGTGCGTATACGTGTACGGTTCACTGATCGCCATTTGCATGTTCTTCACGTGGAACAAACTGCTAGTGTTCTATAATACTTGTATACGCGCCTCTGTGAATCTACATGATAATATGTTCAGGTACGTTACTAACACAAGTCACGATATTACATTAGTTACAAGTAACAATATTACACAGGTCAAAATATAATACGTGTCACAATATTAAACGTGTTACAATATTACACAAGTAACAATGTTACACAAGTAACAATATTGCACAGGTCAAAATATAATACGTGTCACAATATTAAACGTGTTACAATATTATACAAGTCACATGTTGCACTTATAACAATATTACACAAGTAACAATGTTATACAAGTAACAACATTTCACAAGTCACCATCTTACACGTGTCACAATATTACACTAGTCACGATATCACGTGTCACAATATTACACGTGTCACAATATTACACTTGTCACAATATTACACGTGTCACAATATTACACGTGTCTCAATATTACACGTGTCACGATATTACACTAGTCACGATATCACACGTGTAACAATATTACAATATTACACAAGTTAACTTACACGTGTAACAATATTACAGTGTGTGATTTAAACGATATTTTAAACGCAGTTTACAAGCAATCCTCTACATCGATTAAATTACTTAAATGCTACATAACTAAACTCAAACTCAAACAAACTCAAAAATTTATTTATTGAATTAGACTTCTTCTAGAAGCACTTTTGAATCGTCATTACATATTTTTAACATTTACCACCGTTTCGGAAAGCAGTATCTATGGAGAAGAACTGGCAAGAAACTCCATAGTTGTTCTTCCAAAATCTTGTCAATCATGTCAACTAATAAAAAATTCAGTACATTACTTAGAAGCTACATAACTTAGGTTGCCTGGAAGAGATCACTTCTAAGTGATAAGGCCGCCTAATAAACTATACTGTTTTGTTTTGTATACTTATATAAGCAATAAGTTTTCTATGTATAGTTTTATTGAAGAGTAATAAATAAAAAAAATGTATGCGTGTACTAGTGTACACACGCAAGAAGTGAAACTTCTTTATGACCTTATTTTTCAAAAAATAATTTACTATATGCAACTTTACAGAAATACGTCGAATCACGTGTGGTAGGGATAAGAAAAAGATGGCGCGTAACGGAAAAATGTCACGCGTAACGAAAAAATGTTACACTAAATTTTTTTCCAACCCCGATAAAGAAGTTTCACTTCAATAAATAAACTTACAATAAAACTTAATTTTCAGAGGTGTTACAAACGCGCCGATGTGGTTCTTCCACCACAATCCATCGGGACGGATACTAAACAGATTCTCTAAGGATATGGGGCAGGTGGACACTTTGCTGCCCGTAGCTTTGGTCGACTGTTTAGGGGTGAGATTGTTTTTATATCACACTAGCTGTGCCGCGCGGTTTCACCCGCGTGGCTCCGCTCCTGTTGGTCTTAGCGTGATAATATATAGCCTATATTACTCGTGGATAATGTAGCTTTCGAATGGTGAAAGAATTTTTAAAATCGGTCCAGTAGTTTATGAGCCTATTCATTACAATCAAACAAACAAACAAAGTTTTCCTCTTTATAATATTAGTGTAGACATACGCACATGTCAAAAATGTTGTTTATATCACACAGGTCATATGCATGTCATAAATGTACAAACATGTAATCAAAATATGTCCACAGATGTCATCAGCTTATGTCATATATGTACTTATCTTTTTATTAGAGTGTACTATTTTCTAGTGTTTGATTTAAGCGAGTATTATACATTTAGAAATTAAAGATTCAGATTTTAAACGCGATTTATCTATACTAATATTATAAAACTGAAGAGTTTGTTTGTTTGAACGCGCTAATCTCAGAAACTACTGGTCCGATTTGAAAAATTCTTTTGGTGTTAGATAGCCCACTTATCGAGGAAGGCCTATATATCATCACGCTAAGACCAACATGAGCGGAGCAATGCGGGTGAAACCGCGGAGCACAGCTAGTACTAAATTTATGACTCTTTATCACCACCAGTTCTTCCTGGAAGTGATCGGTATCCTGGTTGTGGTATGTTTGGTGAACTGGTGGCTGCTGCTGCCCACCGCTTGTGTAGCGGCTGCTCTGATGCTGCTTCGCGCGCTTTTCCTGAGCACCAGCCGCGAGTTGAAGCGGATCGAGGCTATCGGTGAGTGTGGGATAGTGGGGAGTGAGTGGGATAGTGGTGAACTGGTGGTTACTTCTGCCAACCGCTTGTGTAGCGGCTGCTCTGATGCTGCTTCGCGCGCTGTTCCT
>CAJQZM010020346.1:0-13819 GCA_907164665.1 Colias nastes | reverse complement strand
CTCCTGGGGTATTCTGCCTAATAATGCCGCGTTCATATTTGGGGGTTTTTGTTTTTGGGCCTTACTACTATTTATTAATTAACTTATCGTCGGCTAAAGTGGCTAAAAACAAGATTCATATATAATAACTAATAACAAACGCCTGGGACAATTATTGATAGTTCCATTGATATCGGTCATTTCGGCTATAAAATTGTCAAATAACACACTGAAAGCATCCGGATAATATGACATTGGGTAATGAATATAGTAATAATAGTGGGCTAGCTAAATTTATTGTATTACAATGGCGACCGACTGCCGACGTGTATAGGGTTAAACGTAATTAACTTAGGTGTCATTAATCATTTCTAAATGGGTTGAAAATTACTCACTTCCACTTAACAACTATTCGAATTTCGTACCCAGTCTTGTGAGACTAATTAACTATTAAAGTATCATTTAAACATTATAGTTACTAAGATTTAAGAGGCTGGTTGTATCAAATTTATACCTCTGCCATATTTATTTCAGTTTGTTTTACGAATTTTTATGTAAACCAATCTTCATAACGAGATTTATAATTTTACTTCAATATTAAAAATACTAGGTTCTACCCTTAATATGATCTTGAGATCGTTTACTAGTTCTTACAAAATTTAATTACGCTGAAGTCATGTATGGCCTCAGGTTGAAACGTGGAGCTAAAAATTTGATACAAAGTGTGCAACACGCTCGTGCCCGTATTTTCTGGAACCCACGGGCATATGTGTAACGTAATATATAGCTAAAGAGTTTAAAGCGGAATGTAGGTGAGGTCTGCCCTTTTGCATCACTTCTTTTCAGGGTATTTTTCAAACATGGAAAGGAATAATACGAGAAAATTATACCGAACTCGTTCATCGCTCTGGAAAATTGTATTTCCTGGAAGATAAGAGCACAAGAACTAGTTTCATCTAAAATAATGAAACTATCAAGATTTAAAAGTTATATTTAAATCTCCTACTAAACTCTCATTTATGTTTGTTTCAACTTGTTAGTGTATTCATGCATTCATGTTAATTTAAACTTACTTCTTCCTAACAAGCCTTTTAATTAAATTACTACATCCAAAAGACTAAAGCTGCAGTGAAATATTACGCTACAACGAGCTGTCCCTGAAAGCATTGCAGCTACGCGGTGCTTATAACATTTTATTTGGGAGTTATATTAAAATAATATTTTTAATTAATTAACACATTATTTTTACCATCGAAACGTGAAAAATGACAAATTTGTAAGGCAAAAATCCTTAACTCTTCTAAATGTCAGAAAGCCGTGAGAGGGCCAATATTCTAGGATATGATATAAAAGGATAATTTTGTTTGCCAACTATGGTATAATTATTGTACAAATTGATCAGATGTTTTCCTCGGACAAGTTGTACAAATATATACGTGAGATAAGAAAACAGCTCGTTAGTTCGTTCCCCGTCGCGATGATTACCAATTTATTTTGATTACAATTATTTGGGTTTTCTCCTTCTAATTTGAATTGTTTGCTATAAAATATAAAAACAATATAAACGATTGTCTTGTCACCGTGCCTATGAATTTAAGAAAATAGTATGGATAATTTTAAAACCTTTTATCATAGAATATATTAACATTTTTTATATATCTTTAATTCAGTATTAATTTTATATTACAATTGTTTCATACAATTAGTTAATAGCTGTATAGCTATAGTCGTTAGAATAGCTGCAATACCTACTCAGGAAGAAATAAGACAAATGGAAATGCAATACGATCCGACTTACTGATTAAAAGTCATCTCTTAAGCCTCTTACAGTTCCTTCGTAATGAAGTCGAAGAGAATTGCAATCTGATAAATAAATTTAAGATTCTATTTTTGTTACCAACGAAATCAAGCCGATTTTTTTTCCAAATAACAATGTATACGAACGATCTTAATGTATAGGTAGTAGTATAAGAAAGGTTATTATAACACATATTATGATTTATCACAAATAATGAAAAGAATGAAGAAGTATTTGAAGATAATCCGAAGGTACATTACAAAATTTTCAAAATTATTTTCAATTATCTAATATTTTTATCTCTAGAGATTA
This sequence comes from Colias nastes, assembly GCA_907164665.1. NCBI lineage: Eukaryota > Metazoa > Arthropoda > Insecta > Lepidoptera > Pieridae > Colias > Colias nastes. The sequence goes on along the minus strand of CAJQZM010020346.1, from coordinate 11,730 downwards.
TTGCGGGATCCATCCAGATTGCCATTATGAAAAAAACTCACGTTTGATAAATAAGCAGTGTTATTTTATGAGACGATTAAGGCTTGAACCCCTTTAATGTCCTTTTTCTAAGTTAGGATTGCCTACCAAGTAATTATACTTTGCTTATTATAAACATACATCTAAACAACTCTATTGATAAATCATACACACAAAATCTTACCCATAATTAGTACATTTTAACGTATCATCATCATCACTATCACTACATAGTATAAAACAAAGTCGCTTTCTCTGTCCCTATGTCCCTATGTCCCTATGTCCCTTTGTACGCTTAAATCTTTGAAACTACGCAACGGATTTTGATGCGGTTTTTTTTAATAGATAGAGTGATTCAAGAGGAAGGTTTATATGTATAATAACATCCATCAAATAGTGGAGAAGTACTGTTATTTTTGAGGTTTCTAATGTGATGTCGTAAAAAATTACATTTTTTCCGCTTACATTGCAAACGCAGGCTGAATCCTACGTGTTTTATCAAAATAATGTACTAAGTATTATACACATTGAAAAGGTCTACAGAAAAGTCCGCGGTGGCATATGTCTATCTCTTATGGATAACCCACAATAACTTTTTTTTGTCATTTACTTTTTACGACAAATAATGGCTAATTTTCGAAGCGATTTTAACCAATACAGCATTAATCCTTAACCAATTAAATACCTTGAATACATTGTTCATTTAATATAGATCTATATGGCCATTTACACCGTGTGATTTAAGTGAATATTTTCGAAGATATTACAGATTTAAAAATTGCGGGCGTTTGCGGCGGCACCGACCGGCCGCCCGGCTATATATTTTATACCCGTGCGAAGCCGGAGCGGGCCGCTATGTTTTTATATACAACGTTCATAGTTTTTCTGTAGTGTATTTAGTATCAGCATTGCACCCGTGCGAAGCCGGGGCGGGTCGCTAGTTGAAATATAAAACAATGCCATCTATGACAGGGTGATAAAACTACAATTATTACGTTTAGAACTGAACCCTTCATATAATTCTGAAATATTGCCATCATTCCAGCTGTAATAAATCAAAAGTCACTTGGTATTGAATTGTATTTCCAAGATTCAGAAGACCTTTTATTGAAACTAAAGTAAAAAATTCGTAGTCAAACTTGATAAAAGACATTTCATTATATGGAATCATTAACAAAGCTCTAAAAAGATTTGACATTTATTTTGCGATAAGAAATATGGTTTTCATCTGTACAATAATATTTCATCGTCTCTGTTAAAAGCTCTATATTAATGTTTATCATAGAAGCGTGAAGTGAGTTAGATAAATATAAATTCCGTTTGATGAATTTAATTAAATATATGTTGAAACTATCTATATTAGGACGAATCTAATATGTATGTATTTACATGTGATTGCATTGATGCATTAGAGAACTAACCATTTCTCAGATTATAAAATCATTTTAATAATTATGAAAATATTATTTCAGCAAAAATATTTTAATATTAAATAGTTTTGTTTGTTTGGTTAAACGCGGTAATCTCAGGAAACTGATTTGAATTATTTTGTAGTTTGAAGACGCGGGCGGAAAGCTTTGTTTTAAGCTAATTAGTGATATTAATTTTAGTGTAATGTAGTCGACATGACCCACACAACATTGTCGAGTAATTTGAGCTTTTAAAAATCATACTATGACGGATAGGTACATGTCGTCTAACACAATTTTGTTTTGAGGGTGAAGTTGTGTGGGTCAGCCAGCTTAATGTATATTTGTATAAGTAGCGCCTTTTATAATCATGCTATAAAAGACTGGACTTTATTGAATACGCCCGCGCTGCAAATAAAGTAAGATATATTTGCTTCCGACGAATAGCATCCTGAAATATAAGGATAAAGCCAAATATTGATTGCGATATCTGAAACATTTTGTGTAAGAAGAAAGTATGAACTGTCATCTTTTTGTTATTTAATAGTTATTCGAAAAATATATATAATGTATGACTTTACATTAATCACAATTAAGCGATATACTTCACCCAATATGCAGGTTAACATAATATTCTATACCTACTAGCTTTCCGACCGCGGCTTCGCCCGCGTTTTCAAAGAAACGGGATTTTCGGGATAAAACCTATCCTATGTGTTAATCCATGTTACTTTCTATATGTGTGCTAAATTTCATTGTAAGTAATTGGTTCACAATTAATTATGATTGAAAAAAAAATCATTCAACTGAATATGTAATTCTAATAAATTCAAAAATATCCGTATTCAACGTTAACCCACTTAGTATCATTATGATAACCATAAAATGTAAAAGCAAATGACACGACTCTTCCGCTCAGGGTCGCTGAATAACTGAACAGATCTGTAATCCAGGATACGTTAGTACATCAAAGGGGTTTAGACGGCTTCCTTTGTAAAACCGAACCATTTCAAGTAAAGCCTCTTGCAAATACATTTAATACATGGATCTGAAACTTGAGACGGACATCATCCATATAAATTCCTACCTATTTGCGTATGAAAGGTCATTTGTCTAGGGCCTAGGCCTTCATTCATAATATCTGAATATTCGTCATGGAATATAATGGAATAATATTATATTTTTTCACTAACTTGGATCTTGGCTTCAATTTTGTGGCAGTTTGACTTTGCCAATTTAATTATTATCCTTTGCTGCTATACCTACCTCTTGAGAGGACTAATTATGTACATAAAAGTTATTTTACTTCACAAAATTCCGAAACATTATTTCTTACCAAAATGTTTTTAATTGCAGAGTTTAAAACGCTCTTGGATTCCATAAAGATTTAAAAAGGCTCCTACATTATTAAGTAGCTCTATTTAAGAAATTTGCTTACATTATTATGTTGCTATCTGTTTTGAAATTTATATAATAGCCTAAGATCGATGATTAGTACCTACTGTCTTTCCAAGAACCAATGACCCCAATTCCTTACGACCTATAAATTGAACAAAAAATATGCCGATTATATTTTATAACGTCAAGATACTTTACGATAAGAGCTGAATTTCAAACATCAATTATGTAAGAAGTTATTAGTATATAGAAAAGTCAAATGAATATTCCTTTGCAAGTAAAAAATATTTCTGAAAGCGATAAAATTTTAAGTCATTTAGGTTGAATTGTGTCGACGCCACTTAACATGAAACGGGAACAAGCATCGATTCAAAAAAAAATCCAAATACGAGTTTGACTGGCGCTCCAAGGGTTTCATACAAATTGAATAGAGGAGCAAATTCAATATTGCCCCTCACTATAAAATGGCATATACCAACTACAAATAACTCTTAACTAACAAATAAGTGACCTTTTTTAACTTTACTGCAAATTTCGGGACATCAGATTATCTTCCCAGAACTCCCAAAATCTATTATCCATTTATAACACATTGTAATAAATTGTCATACAGCCAATCTACGCTTACAAAGGGATAATATTTTATGCATACGATATTATTTCATATAGGAATGTTCTCCCTATTAAGAGTCCTTATCGATTTTAGAGTGATTTTTACTTGTTTCTGTAATTCTTTAGAAGCTCGTTTAACAAAACTAAATTAGTAACAATGTGTGATGATATCTTAAATTAAAGATTCATTCAATATCTAAAATACGTTCGAGACAATTTATTGATATTCATTGTCCAGTTTGTTTAATAGCCAATAACCTAAGGCGTGTTTCAATTTTTTCCATGCGGGACGTTCGTGTCTTTGTATTTTACACGGAATTTAATAGAAGAAGTTTTCTTATAAAATATACTACAGTAAATACACTGAGACATCCTAAAATATGTTCGAGGCAATTTATGTACTTTTATTGAAAAATTCAAAGAACATCTAAGTTAAAATAGCCTTACTTTGATGAAATTTTATGCGTATATGGCGTCGAATTTCTAGTTCTTACAACAGAGTTAAAAAAAAATAAAAAATACACACTAAATGATAGGTTAATGCTTAAAAATTTGCAATTAAAAAAATACATATTATATGTTTTATGAAAGAAATGGAATAATTTAAAGTTCTCTAGAATTTTCGATTATATACGGGAGCGCAAACGTTTTTACGGCAAATCTATATAATCGAATATTCTTTAGAATTTTAAATTATACCATTACTTTCATATAACATAGTAGTTAGTTTTTTTAAACGAGCTCCTAAAGAATTAAAGAAACAAGTCAAAATCACTCTTAAAATCGATACGGCCTCTTAATGGTTAACTATAGTTCTGTTAAACATTCCGCCCATGTCCCTATTCTATACCTCTACGTTATTACCCAAAACATTCCACTTAACAGTTAATAAACCGTGTTTTCATCCAATCCTTACTAACATCGCTCTATCAATTAGATAACGAACTAGCACGATTATGTGTCAAGCCTAATTTCCTTTCACCACAAAGCTTTTCGGCCAATTTCAGCGCACACCTCAAAACCACCGGCCCCAATTTGTAATTTTACTGATTACTTCGCATGAGTGTATTGTGTATGCATGACATTGTCTATACAGTGATGATTCGCGCATTTTGGCTATGAGCTATCAAAGCGATCGATAACTTTTGAATTAGGGAACTTGTTTGCGGACCGTTGCCAAACTTGTTATCTATGTTCTAGTGGTCAGGTTGTGGTAAACTATAATACAGCTTCGTATAATGCAATTTTGTTGTAGGTACTGAATCTGCATGCATTAAACGGGAATATTATTGTATCATAATATTTTATTATATTATGTTAACCACATTAAAAATTGCAATATGTATTACAAATTATATCATCTTTAAAATATGAATGGCAAATTAATTGCTTTCATAATCAAGAACAGAAATTGAAATCTGAAATAAGGACGTGAATATACGGAAAACGTAATTAAGATCGATTCTTCCAATTAATTACTTACAGGGACGGGCTTACTACAAATGATATATTATAGAAGATTTGTGAGCCGAATACTGATACGCACACGGTTAATCTCCTTTTTACATTTAATCACGATCGCTAATGAGGTAAATTTAGTGGGATACTCATTTGCTGCATCTTCTGTACACTATTCTATTTAGCCCTAAGGCACCGCAATACTTAAAGGAAAACTTTGAGTATTTAAGCTCTAGCAATTCCCTCTCTCTTCGTTCTTCCAACCAGTTATTACTATGCACTCCTATCCACCATTCCAATTTTTTCAACAACTCTTTTACTGTCCGTGCTATCCAACTATGGAACGCTTTACCTGCGAGTATTAGACGCGCTAAAACGCTCTCCTCTTTTAAATCACTGTTAAAAGATCACTACCTTTCCTTACTGTAGCTTTTTCCCTACCTTTCTGTTTCTGCTTGCTGACATCTGTAGGTAACCGTAACCATTGTTTTTGAATGTCTTATCATCTGTGTACTATGGCTTGTGTATAGTATGTATTTTGTAATATGTATGTGTATGTTTAATATGTATTTTAGTAATATTTTTAGTATGTACATATTTTTGAAGTATATATGTAATATTTAGTTTATATTAATATGTGTGTATATGTGTCTATTTTATATTATTTGCAATGTATTGTTATATGTAATTGTAATTATAGTCATTTATTTTGCGCTATCCCACGACCTTCTTACATTTCCTTTCCTACCAGGTTGCCTGGTAGAGATTGCTGTTCAGCAATAAGGCTGCCTTTTGTACAAATGATGCCTTTTTGTGATTTTGTTCTTTTTTTCTGCTTTGTCCATTCATGTTTGTACAATGAAGTATAATAAATAAATAAATAAATTTTCGGTATTATATTAATCATTTTGTATTTTTCGTTAAGCCTCAATAAAGTAAAATAAAACGAAGAAACAAAATTTTTGCGGAACTTTCTGTATTGACAGACACTTTTAATGAACGTTTCTAATGAAAATTAATGATTTTATTGACAAACATTTTCTGAACTAACCCTGACCTAGATGAATATATCTTGATAAAAAATCATTCCTCTTCACTTTCCTTCGGATCAGCAGAAACTAATTTTAAAACTACTACGTTTACCTACAACTTACTGGTGAGAATTATTATATTTATTTTAATATATACTAACGATACGAATAAACAAACAAACACATTATTTAACTGCACCTACCTAGTTTGCATTGTGGAATATAATGTAGGTAATAATATATAAGCATTAAAATAACAAATAATGTAATAATAAGAAAATACTACAGTACTACATAAAAACATTAAAACAACAAAACAAAAAAGGTATTATTCACATAATTCATTTATTCATTGAAACGAACGTAGCCTCGTAACCAATATATTATTATTATAAGTTATCACGTCTCATCTCATCTGTGCAATGTAGCCAATGGACGTAAGAAATTATACAATTTGATTCTAGTTAAGATTTTTGAAATAGCTATTCGTGTTTCTCATGTATGATGTAACATCGAATGTATGTAAAGATTTAACTATTTTAAAAAAAAATAATTAATATATTTTTTATGTTGAAAGAAATCCATTTTTTTGTACAGTAAAATCAGACTTTTTAATTAATATTTAAAAGGCTTTTTACATTTCATTAAATCAGAACGAACGAAAAGTTTAACAAATATATCGAAATACTGTTTTGTACCTTAATTCTGATCATTCTAGAACAAATTTCAAAGTTAGAGATAAAATAAATTATATCAACTTTTACACTAACACAGATTACAGAGTTTTAATTGCTTCGCCTACTAATGTTTTATATCGAAAGCGATCAGAAATAACTTTGTTAAATATTTGGATGTTATAAACTGTATTGAATAAAATAATTAATCAACACTAATTATACTAAATAGAGATCAAAATAATTTAGGTTGCAAATATTTACTTTCGCTTTATTTCGCTATCCCATTGCTTCTTCTTCCAACTGCTTTGAATGCTGTTGTAACTGTAAACTGTTGAATAAAATAACTATTCAATATACTAATAAGTAGACTTTATACGTATCACAGATATCATTTTACGTTGCAAATATTGACTTACCTTCACATAGCAATCATTTCATTGTCCTATAGGTTCTTCCATCTGCACTCACAACACTACACAATAAATACCCTGAGCGAGGGTTTGGCCATAATTCATGACGTGTCAAGTGCGGGCGGGTGCGGGAACTTTTTCAACTTCAAGCTCTAATACTTGACAAATCGATGGCCGTATCCTTGGCCGTATCTTATTGTCCTAAACTGCAATTTGGGAATCTGTTTTTATTGTTACATTGACAGATTTTAAACATGTCTATTATATAAAGGTGACTATTTTTAGTTCCTAATATTATCTACTAATTTAATATGTCTGTTTTGAATCTACAGCTTTCCATCGTTATGCAAACAATTAAATACGTTGCCTCTTGTGTCATTATATCTGTATTTATCTTAGTATGATGTTTCATATTGCTTATTAATGCAATATTCAAAGGCTACACTAGAGGTCCCTTCGTCAGCGTTTCGGTCCTTCGTTGTAATGTCCATTATATTTCCATAACACTGGCTTCTGGGAAACTCAGTACGTAGGAAGATTCATAAATCGATTATGGTCAGCGCATGTTTAATTAATTGAGATTCAAATTGAGCTCTGAGAACTAGGTTAAATAAAGCCTCGTCATGAATTCCATTCAATCGCAGGTAAGCTCTTAACATATTATTCAGATTCATTCATACGTACAAACATTCATTCATACAAAAATTCATACATACAAATATTCATTCATACAAACATTCCCAGCCCATTTAACTCTGTTAATATAATTATAATGAAAAATAATAATACCCACTTATAAATAGGTCCACGACATGTTAACAACCAGTAACGAAAAGATTAAAGAAAATCCATCAATTAATGTAGGTACCTAATGAATAATGAACAAACATAAGGACAGCTGAAGGTTTACACTAATTAAGTAATTGTCATTTCTAATCAACCATCACTCAAACCAAACTCAAACCATAATATTACAATAATATGGTCACTATAAACATATTCTATTTATATTAAAATCCCTTTTTCACACTTGACATTGGTAAAGTATTTATTGTTAGGAACTACACGATAAAGGTAAAGGTAATAAAAATTGATAACTTTATCTGTGAAACTATATCCTCCTGAAAGATAGGAAGCGTAATATATTATATGTAGTAAATAAAATTCTGTTCGGTTCGTGAACTTATCAACCTTGTCTTGCTTTATAATATTTGTGTTTCAATGTTTCAATATTATTAATTAAAAATGTACAACGATAGTAAGTACATAATTTAATATTGTTTTAAAATTTTCAACTTTAATATTTAATTGGTCATATTATATAGTTGAATAATATTTTAAAATTTATTTTAATAAGTAATAATTTAACACGCAATGTTGTTTTGGATACTTCCAATCAATTCCGATGATAAAAGGATGTATTATTAATTTTATTAGAGAAACGTGTTTTCTTTTTGTATATACAATAAACAAAATCGTATATATGTACAAAAGAAAATCGGGTTAGTTACACAACTTATAACTCAAGAATGGCTAGACGAATTTTAATGACTATTGGGTGCTATTTGTTTGTTGGATTTTACTCCCATGGATTAGAATTTTGCAAACATAAAAAAAAAATTTAAAACAAAGCCGGAAATAGCAGAAAGTTTCATGCATTATATTCATTGCATCAGTAATAAATATTTTTATGGGCATAAAATAATTATTTTGCAACTATTCGATTATTCCTCTTATAATAATAATAATCGCTTAATTTGTTGTGAGTAGTAGTTGATAGGCGAGTCGTGTTTCAGCGCGAACACGCTTATATTGGACAAAAGAAATTAAAAGTGATATGATTAAAAGCAAACACAAACCATCGATTTTGTGTGGGCGAGGCTTTCATGACCTAATTTTATCAAGTAAGTGGTAACTCCCTACAGGTAAATTTAAAATAACTACATTTAATTTACATCGAGATAAGAAAACTTTCCTCAGAAAAGTAAACAACGGACAACCAAGTTGTGGCTTGCTTCGATTACTACTTGAATAAGTGGAGTTTACAACTAACTTTACTAAGAATAAAAAAATCGGTCAAGAGCGAGTCGAACTGGCGACACTAACGTTTCCGTATACAAATATGCGTTAAAAGAAAACAAATAACGAGCAACTTCAAACGGAATTCAACAATTTTAGCTTATATTTACTCCAAAATATCCTTAATAGTAAAGATAATTTAATGAAACAATCAAACAGACATTTTATGAATTATGATCATCGTATATGAGTATTTTAACTATATAAGTATTCCCGATACATTCTATTTTACGTAATTTTAGATTTTAAATACAATCCCTAATGCTATAATTTGTGCGTCATCTTAACAAAATTTCCACGGAAAAAAAGAAAGGTATGTTGTTCTAAAGAAATGGATAAGCAAAAGCTATGCTTTTATAAGAATACCCGTGAGTATGCAGGTGTAATGTTACACAGCGAGCCTTGGAAGCTTGAATATTTTATTCATAATAAATTGTATTAATATACAAATGGAACCTTTTGTAAGTGCTTTCAATAACAAGGAAAATGAAGCTTCCAATAACTTGAACAAACTACCGTTAACGAGTTCAGATTCTCTACACTTCATTTTATTTTCCATTATAAAGAGATTGTATGATGAAATTCTGATAATTAATATCTACTGTTCCAAAATGAAATCCCAAGGGTTGTTTCGGTTTTAATTGTTTTTTCAGCAATTAAACTTTCTGGTAAATTTTCCGTTCTATTTCAATGTTTATAAAACAATGTAAAAATAATGCGAGTAATATAAGAAATAAATTTTCTAAACCCAGGATAATCATAATCTTTCCTAGGAATAAACATTTTCCCACAAAAAATGATTTCATGTCTTCAATTCCTATTTTTCTTAATAGCTCTCATACATTAAGCGATAGATTACGACTTCCTTCTATACAATATGTCACTAATAAAACTAATGGTGGCTATTTTATTAGCGATCGTTATTTCGTCTTCATTGTTGATGCCGACACCTACGAAAACCTGTTTAGGGCGCGTCGGAGAAACTCAATTACGTTTTTGACACATGATTAACGGTGAAATGGGCTTATTTTTATATTACGTACGAAAATAAATTAACATTAATTATTCTTTACACAAAAAACGTAAATCTGAATTTACTATAGAGTAATACAGAATCAGGGTAGAATGAATAATAAATATAGGTTTCAGTGAAATAATTTTAAACAGGTTTGCCATAAATATCTGAAATAAGTTTTACTTCTTATTTACAAAAGTTTACAAAATTAAATAGATAAAAGTTGCAAGAACAACAATTACCTAATGTCCCTTTTTTATCCTTTTTACCAGAACAAGAAATGCCACATTCGTAGCTCGAATAATATCTACTTAAAAAACCTATATATTTTAATTTCGTCAAGTAAATGATAATATTTGATTCATTTATAAAGAACAGTAATATTTTTAAATGTATGTCTGGAACAGAATGATTTTCATGTAAATGTATTTAAATATACATCTACTCTAGGAAAATTGTTTTTAATAATATGTAGGTACATTTCTTCGACGCTCTTCATTGAATGAAATTTCGATCATATCCTATACATAAAATTTTGTATCTTCTGTAATAATGTTTTCCTGTTTCATAAACGTTTTTGTAATATCGAAGCTAGGTAATGAAATACCGTCAATACTTGGAAAATATAAATATTATGTCTCTGCATAATACACTCAGACGTAATTTGAGGAATTCGTGTCTTTAATATTGTTCATGTAAACATACAACCTTTGTAACTTACCAGCATAGAACATGAATTTTTCATTGGACGCTGTCACAAATCTGCGTTACTCAAATTTAGGTATTTAACGTCGCAACGTGGTTCGCGGGACATCACGCTCACGTAAACATGGCGCAATCCATTTTATAGATCATCTTCATACTTGATATTATTTTTTTTTATATTTTTATTGAAATTGATTCCAGAAGATTACTGGGAACTTTAAAAATTCATTTTGTTACTTTTATTAGTAGGTACGATCCTTATAAGTATTTTAGTGTATTCAACCAACTTAAAAAAGTGTGACTATTTTACAACAATTTGAATATGAATTGAAAATTATTGTATACAATATCGAAGCTTTTTAAGAAATGTATAAAATACTTTTTTAAGAATTATTATCATACATAATATTATGTTACCGGCAATATAATATTAAACCCGGCATTGTATGCAATTCTTAGTAAATGTATGTTATTCCGAGAAACAGTCGGAATGAAATAAATTAAATTCGTCACATTACCTATATCTTTAAATCTGAACTTTTCCTAAGTAGCAAACACATTTGCAAATGTGGGTGGTTTTTGGGGTAGCTATTAACCAATATGAGGTCAAAACTAAAATCCAAGATGGCGCCGACGAAAATTTGAAATCTTTTCGTCATGGGTGTCATTTTCAAGGAGTTGGAGTAGCTATTAATCAATATGAGGTCAAATCTAAAATCCAAAATGGCGCCGACGAAAATTTGACATCATTTCGTCATGGGTGTCATTTTCATGGTTTTTGGGGTAGCTATTAACCAATATGAGGTCAAAACTAAAATCCAAGATGGCGCCGACGAAAATTTTACATATTTTCGTCATGGGTGTCATTTTCATGGTTATTGGGGTATCTATTAACCAATATGAGGTCAAAACTAAAAT
>CAJQZM010020345.1:0-29612 GCA_907164665.1 Colias nastes | reverse complement strand
TCTGAATTTGATATTCTGGTTTGATAGCATTCAAATGCTTTAAAATATATAATTAATGAAGAATAGAACAAATTCATGCACGAGGCGGGATTCTAACTCGTGTCTTCCGCCATTCCGGGACGACGCCTGACCAATTCAGCCACACGTGATCCCGCCAGAGTAATCGAATTTATCTACTCTTTCAGTTTTATGTGTCTATGCCCTAGTCTTAGACCTTTAAAAAATAAAAAATAAACGATCACAGGTGGGATTCGAACCCGCATCTTTCGCTGTACGAAATCGATCATAATGTGATCATAATTATTTATAAAGTATTTGAATGGTAGGTATGAAACTAAAAATTTAAATGGGTATTGTTAATAGCTGACCTGAAAAATATTATCAGGCTATTTTGTTTCAAACTCTACCAAAGGCTAATCAAACGACCAAGTTTCTGACACTTTTGACATCTAATTATACCTAGTTAAGCTGCGGTTGAAAGCCTTCAAGCAATAGTTTTATTTAACTAATATTGAGCAGTAATTAAAATGAACTAGCAAAAGTTGGTAAACAAGTAAGGTTTTCCCGTTTTACTCGTGATCTTTGTAATTAATTACGTCATATAATGTTCGTAAGTAAGCATTTATTTATTCCTGTGTTGGCAGGAGAGCGCTGACTGCTAAAATTTGTGAATTACCTACGTGTCCTCCTGACTTAAACCGATTTAATTACCTTACCTCATGTTTATGCTAAGAATGTTGGTTGTCTCAGTACCAAGACGCACTGATGTTTAATGTTGTTAAATCTATACAGAACTGTAAAAGTGGTAAGAGGTATGAGGGGAGGATATTTTGTTTATCTTATATTTGATTATTTTTTCAGAGACACAAGTTTTTCTCTAGCTTTTACTGGATCAATCGCAACCGGTCTATATTTGATATAGATAATATGTAAGTATGTAGAAATGATTGTTGCTAACATAAATTATGTATGATATTTTCTGTTGTTGTTGTATGTTATAAATATTTTAAATGTTATCAAATAAAATTAGCCATCAGATAAGAAATGCTTGCTGTAATAAATGTGAATATTAACCAGTCAAACTGACGTATATCTTATACATAGCATTAAAAATATTAGTCCAAAATAGTAGACTTTTAGTAAGCATGTTTTTTCGCAATGAGTCATTTCATTCTTCAGTGTGCAAAGGTTCTTTGAAACGCTTCTCTTAACTATTCGTAGTGACATGAATAAAGCGTACGTGGAGCGTACGTGGAGCGTAAGGAACGTGGAGCGGAAAGATTGCCCTAATCTTAATTAACTATTGGTGTAAAATAGCTCCTGTTACGTCCTTTCGAACAATCTGTCAACAGTTATAATTAGAATTATGTTACAAATAAAAACGACTGTCTGTTACCATCGTGCTCTTTCAGGTGTTTTCAGGCTTCAGCTTACCATGAAACGTAACCTTTTTATTTTCTTTTATAGATATAGAAGTTCTAAAAAGTCAAAAGGTTTTGATATAATTACAGCATTCATGCGCATTTAAGATTTTATATTTTATATTATAACAGTTAAAATAATAGTCTCAAGTTAGAGTCTCAAAACATTACGATAAAAGCGTTCCTACAAGAACATTATCATTATTCATAGCTTATCGAAACTTCGCACCGAAATCTTGATACTATAAAATAAATACACTTATAAAGATATTATTTTAGCTTTGCAAAGTAATACGTGAAGGCCTATCAAAAATATCGTTGCTAGTAGGTACATTGTCTTTTTATTACAAAAGCAATGTTTGCCTTCCCATTTCAATTTAACTTTGTATTCTAAGTTCTTTAATTTCATTTAATATATATTGCGATTAAGTACGAATGATATTGATCGATTTTAATTTATAGTCCAGGATCCTTCGTCCATTTTTGCAAGTGATTACTATCAATCTAATTTTCCGTGAGTAGCTTTATTTTGATGAGACGCCCAATAATTTCCTGTACGAAACTCTCGATTGTGGTAGCTAACAGAGGTAACAAGGATAAAATGTTTTGATTTGATGGTTCTCAAATAATTATTATGCAATTTGTAGGACAATATGTTTGTTGAATTATATAAATATTAACTAAGTGAAAACAAAAAAATCAGCTGGTTATAGTAATCATTTATGATGACCTCGTTATCGATACACATTGGAAAGAGGGGACTCTTTGATCAAATAATAGATTTTGTAGGACAAATATTTTTTCGAATAATTTAGATAATTATCTTGAGATTGAACAAAAAAAAATTTCAGTTAGTAATAAATATTTGAGAACCATCAAATCAAAACATTTTATCCTTGTTACCTCTGTTAGCTACCACAATCGAGAGTTTCGTACAGGATATTATTGGGCGTCTCATCAAAATAAAGCTACTCACGGAAAATTAGCTTGATAGTAATCACTTGCAAAAATGGGCGAAGGATCCTGGACTATTAATCATGAAAAATAAGTAGTTTTACATCTATACGATGAGATGCTTCTAAAGTAGAAGTCTACTAAATGTGTAACTTTCAGTTTATTCTAATAATAGATTTAGTTCGAGCGTTGCTTAATAAACTAATCGAATAAGATGTATTTATCCAGCCGTATTCCAAGAAGTTTACACATGAGCGGAAATTTGTATGCGCGTCAATGTATAAATTATCCATTTTCATTACACTATTCCCAGCAGGAAATTCGAGATCAACTCCATAGTATATGTTGCCTTATGAATATGCTCATGTTACACAAAATGTAGTCCAGTACAATGTCAAGGAAGGTATTCTAGGTCAAGTATATTGAAACAAAACATTCGCACTCTACGCACAAAGGGCAGTGATAAGAGAGGAAAACTTGAAAAATTTGGAGCTTTTGTCGAAGCTGCCTGAAGCGTTGTATTATTTCGTTAAAATGGAAGGATTTTTGTATACAATTTGAAGTGTTTGTTTTCAATTAAATCACATTTTATTATTCTAGTATTTCAATATTTACGAAAGTTGCTTCATAAGGTAGAAGATAGAAGTAAAAACTTCGAAATTTTGGGTTAATTTATTAATTAAAGTAATTAAGAATAATAGTACCTACAAATGCCTCGACAGAATCGATTTTTTTACGATAAAGATTTAATTATATAGTTACATAACTTCATTTGTTTGTTATTACAAAACACCCTTCGTGCTTTGATTTGGATAAATAGTTTGGTTTTAACGATTGATGATAACCTTAACCTCTTCGAGGGACAAGAACTATTACGCTTAAAGATAAGATCACACCATTTGTTGATTATACAATAGTATAATAATCTATTTTATGTAGGTATCTTATGTTATCTGTGTTCAGTCTAATCTTAACTATTGCTGTTTTGACCCGAAGTGAAATTTAATCATGTTAAAAGGTACTCAGCCGCTCGCACCTCGTATAAATAATGTTTAAAAACAATACAGATAAAATATTCCACAATAATTGCCGTCGCACGTGATTTAGATCGACAACAAAAACAGCTTGTACAGCCGTTGAATACTAATCTTATTCATAAATATTAAATTAATAAATAAACGTGGAAATTTTAGCGATGAATGCGATAATGATTAATCTACTGAACGTGAGTACTGAGGAGATAATTGTACCTACTGAATAAATGCATTATGTGCCTGATGATCTTTATACTATTCTGAATGTTGCATTTAAGATCATTGACCGCTGCCAAATTATTTTGTCAGACAATAATGTGCTCTAAATTACTCTTGATTTGTCGGTCCCTACACTCTCATATTGATGTAATTATTCTGTTTTGGTAATTGACGTATAGTTTCCTTTCCTGCGAAGTTTTGGATGACGTGAAAGTATGGTTGCATAGCTGGCATCGAATAATGATCTTTAACTGAAAAACTATTTTTCAATTTGAATTAATGAAAATATCAAACAAACTTTAAATTAACATTCGAAAAGAATGCAAACAAATTTCGTCATTACATCGTTTATATCAAAAAATTGTGTAATACAAAAAAGTTTATCATAAAATATGTTTTTTACTTAAAAATAGGTATGAAAGTGTCATGAAAGGTTCACGAGTAAACCGCGTGCAGGATACAAGTATCGAGTGACATCCTATTAAACGATGCCGTAATGCTGTCATGTGGTTACGACGTGAACATCACATTTCCTGAGCGGAAAACTTTTATGAACTCAATGAGTTATATTGTAAATATTATATTACAATAGAAAATCAATTGGCAATAAAAAAAAAAGTGTAAAGCGCCCCTTGTTTGCGAGGCCGATTCTTTTTGATTGAATAAATAGAAATAATGGACATCTTACTAGAACTTAACTTTATTAGTTCTGAAAGCAGGGTCTCTGTTATTTTGTTAATGCATAGAGTGCATCGGATTGTTTCTATAATATTTTTCCTATAGTTCAGTAATTATTAAATCAAAAGTCCGAAATTACGCTGAATATTTTACGTACGCCCGGTACCTACTAACCTAACTCTACCTATGTACCTACCTATAGTCAAATGGGATAATTGGCTAAAAAGAAACTAAATGTAAAATTAATACTAAGATTTAGACTGTTAAAACTTTTTTTGCATTTATATCAAGTCAACTAATATAGTGAAAGGGGGAAAAAGTATGATATTTTCTTTCCGTATTAACTGTTCGCAGTTATGGTAGTAAGTACGTACTTTTGCATTTTTTATATTTTATGCAACTTTTTTCAATGTACAATCAGCTTACTGTTTTGACCTTGCACTCTATTTTAGTTCAATTTTATACATAAAAATCTGAAATAGATGTTTCATTTAAAATTAATAGCCGTGTGACCTGGCATTCCCGCTTGAATTATTCTGTATGCAAGATGTAAACTAATAACATTCATTTAAAGAAACTCATTTCTATTAATATAATACATCCAGTATAATAATAATTATATGAAGTATTCATGATACTTGATATTCAAATAAAAATATATTACCATAATTTAAAATAGCTAGCTCAGTGCAAAGTGCAATAACAATAAAAATCAAACAGTTGTGTAATAATTAATTATGTACAAACCACCTATTAACTAGTGTATAGAGATGTATAGATAGGTAGTTACAGTGCTCCAAAATTAATAATGCGCATGCAGATCTTCGCTAATTATCGTATTTCCAGAAACACCCGAATCACCCCGAATCATTGAATCGTAAGTGCCCTAAACAATGCACTTGCATCTTGCACCTTGTTCGAAAGAAATAGGAGTCAATTCAGAGTCATACACAATCGAAAACAATTCGGGTGATAGGTGACGGTAGCCTGTCAGTCAAAAAATTCAAAAATCCGTCAGTCGTCTTTATATATTCTTATTCGTCTGTATGGAATTATATAGAGCTGCTGTTACATACCCTTCTTAGTTTTGTTTCAAAGTTGAATTTTCCGATAAAATGATTATTTACACAGGTAGCAGGTAACAGTGGGGAAAGTGAAAATTAATAAGAGCATAATGAAAGTTCTGATCATTCTACGATATCAGAAATAGAGATAATCCCTGATTCTGTAAATCCTTTGGACTGAGATTTTAATGATTAGATTTCACAATTTAAATGTAAACCAGTGTTTGAAAATCATTTTTTTAATAATAAACTTTGTCTTATTTTAACCTTCCATACATCCATCATTACGCCAGCTTCACTAAGACGCACTTTAATAGTTCTAAGTATAGAATTTTCCAAGTAAATCAATACAGCAAATATATATTCGCAATCGTGTGGCTTATCCTCGCTATTAACTTACATTGAATTATCGAAACAAATTTCGTTACTTATCTCTTTTACCATAAAATCACAATAAAACTCATAATTCTAATAAACTATGCATGAAGAAAATACATTTAACCACTCTATATACATATCGTCTTCAGAGGCTCGGGGAATATGACAGTTGCCGAACAGTGACGAATTTTTCTATGCGCATTATCAGTTTGGGAGTACTGTAATAGAGATAATTTGTGTTGGCGCGTGTCACTTGTACAGATATTAATAATTGTATAATATATAAGTAGACTATGTATACCTCTTATATCTAACTAGTATTATATTCAGAGTATAAAGGAATTATGATCATAAAGGTATGAATAATTGTTATTAAACGTTATCATAACACACTGCAGTTGAGTGATTTGTTAGGTAGTAGGAAAATGTTTGAGATACACATTTCACGCAGCAAAATTGTAAACAAAATCGTATGATGTTAATATGCCACATGTTAGTTTAAATAAATTAAATTCTTCAAAACAAACCGTAAGATGAAATATTTATATTTTTTTCTAAAATTTTGTTTAGTTTAGTTTTGCCATTCTAGAATCCGGAACACTTTCTAATAGTAAAATATAATACTAGATTGGATGGATCAATAATCGTACTTACTCATAGGGAAACTATGTACTTTTACGTATTATATTATGTAAATCAATTAATCTAACGTATTCATATTGACCTAGCTTTATGTAAGGATAATTAACAACGGTTGCTAGTTGGATATAATTGCATAACAGCTTTGATGCGACACCCTCAGGACAATTGTTTCAGTACAATTGATAAAAACTCTTAACGACTGCAAACGCTACAAGCAAATCTGGAGTAAAGAAAGTTAAGTAAGTATTAAATTTTAATTAATTCGACGGACTAAAGGACATTCTGTAGCGCTCTGTATAAATTGTGCTCTTTGTAAATTTGCTAACAATTTGCGGTTTTTCAATTCAAAAAATTAATGGAAAAATAACTTGTACAAGATAGCAATTTCTTGGCGTTCTTTTATCGTAAAGTTATAGTTTTGAAGGGTTCTGTTATGAAGAAAATCATAAAATGTTTTATTAAAAAAGCTGGTCTGGTGACACTATTTCTAACTTTGAACTCATTTTAACCAACGCTAAAAAAAGAATCTCTATTATAATTATTTTTATGTGTTTTTTAGTTATAACATAACACACACAAGTCATTTATACACACTTAAGTAGGTATATAGATATTATTTATTAATTTAAAATGTAAACAACAAATAGTTAGATCAATATTTAAATGCAAACTGAGCTCTTTGAAACTGAGTCATAGCCTGCGACATATTTTATAGATAGACATAAACCTATTCTAGAAGTATCTAAATTAATGTAAATAAACATGCTTACGTTTTATCCCCTTCATATTAAACAGAAAATATTTACTACTCTATTCAATTATGTCTACTGTAATTGACACGAAGTGTTATTGTTTGTACATACTTAGTATAATATTATTATCTGTGTTAGTTCCTCGCTAATTCCCTGTTTTTAAGTAAATTAATATCTGATTTATTGTTTTATAACCTTTTTTTATACATCTATCCCATTCCCTATGCGTGGTTCCCTACATGCATTCGCATGCTGATCTGCATCTGCTTCACTGATCGATTTTCTATTCGGGCTCGGTGATCAGCTTTTTGTTCCTTAGCAGTTTTTTTTCTTAATATTCTTTTGCGGAGACCGAACTATTACTACACATATTTAATTTAGGCAGTCCATACAAGTATTATTTTGACGCATAGAAAATAAAGTTTTGTGCAATTATTAAAAGTAATATACCTAGTACATACGACTTTTTTTTGTAAAAAAAATATCCGAAGATATTATGCTGAAAAAATATCGGATAATAGTATTACTCTGATTAAAGTTTCCTCGAATATCGTTTTTAATAATGAGCTTCGACGCGCTGAAATAAATACTACCTTTATCCCAGAGGACAAAGGTAGTTTACGTGATGTTTAATTTATAATTCTAGGTATAGTTAATGGATCTTTGTACCGTGTATACAATACGAATTGTGCAATGATAACAATTGAAGTAATTGATGTTACGTGACATCGCATTGCCGCAGGGGATGCAAAGGATAGACGAGCCGTCAAATTGCGGAATTTGATCTAAACATATTAGCTCGGGACACGGTCATAGCCGATAGGTATACCTACATTAAATTACTGTTCTTATATACGCAATATATTGCTCTTTTAAAATATCCAAGTTAATTCATCACTGGCCGCGACAGCCCGACGCCACTAGCCCATACAAAAGTACCCAAACCCCTTTAATATTAAAAACATAATTAAATTATAAAAATCAGAAGTTTAAATAATAATTCAATATTGTGAGATATTGATATATTTGCACGCTCCATTATAGTTCAAGTTCGAGGAACATCGGTTAATGACGTCAATCTCAGGGTTACTAGTTCACTTCAATCGAGATTATTAATCTTAGTACTAAATCTTAATCTACTTTACACAGATTTGATGGATGATCTGACCCTTATGTTAGAGCTATATTCGTTCGCCCGCGTAGTCAAAGAAGAACCCACATGGCTCCCGTTCCCGTGGGATTTCCGGGATAAAACTTATTCTATGTCCATCTTCAGGTCTGACGATCTCTGTACCAAATTTCATCCAAAACAAACCAGTCTATATTAGAAATATGTATTACTTTCGGTACTTTTCAGTAGATGGATAAAAACGTATCAAGTAATAAATCTCTACCAGTGTTTCTCTTTAGTGTGTATTTACAATTTTTTAGCTATAGATAAAGAAATAATTTGTAACTGATAATGAATGGAAACGGAAAGATTATAGCAAATATAAGGAAACGTTCTTTATATTATATTAAAGTTATTACGTATGTGCGAATTCATTAATGGATATTACTACATACACATGTTATAAACGACAATAATATTATGATATCTAAACATTAGACGCTAACGTAATATTATCAGTATCATTAGGGACTATAGTTATATTATAACCATTGCGTTTATTGATATTTGTGTTTATTTTTCAATATACTACGTCACCTATTTAAATTAAGTAAAAATATTTACTATGATAACAAATGCGCAATTGTATTTTTTACGTATATGTGTCGCAGGAAGACAAAAGAGGTAACGAATATCTCAGGAACTACTGGTCCGATTTGAAAAATTCTTTCGGTTTTAGATAGCCCATTTATCGAGGAAGGATATAGGCTATATATCATCACGCTAAGACCAACAGGAGCGGAGCAATGCGGGTAAAACCGCGGAGCGCAGCTAGTACATTATAAAATCAACAACTTATATTATTTTGAAGACTTGTTATTAAACATCAACATTTGGTACGGACTCTAGGTTGAGAAAAAGCTGGGCATATTATACTAGTCTACGTCATGTTTTCTCATATGCCCTACTCTACAATACAACACCCATTTATGTAATATGACACATCTTCTGTAAATGCATCTGTAATCAATTTGGGTGCAAGCATGACCTTCCTGTCCAACCACAGTAACACTAAACTCTATATATTTAATTTAATTGTTTGCAATTTAAGTATCTATTTGTGTGTGGTTTAGTTATAGATGATAGAGGTGGCGTATAAGACTATGGTATAAGGCTATAAGTATGATATCAATTTTATTTCTGAATTGTTGTCAAACTATCATGTTATATCTTGAATATTATTATTAGGGTGTACATCCCGAAAATTACTTAAGAAAGTTGGTTATTCTCTGAGGAACTATATAGCTCCTAAAACTAACTTTGGATGTCGCTGTCAAAGGATGTAAACTATTCATAGACTGCCAGTAGGTTGGAACAAGTTTAACCTTTTATTTAGTACGGAGAACATTTTTAAAATGTCAGTATTTAAACTCTTTAAAAGTATTTAAGGGGATTATAATAACTTAAATAGTTTCGAATATTAAGAAGATAAAGTAGGTACATATATTTATTTACCACTAATATGAACCTATGTTTCAAGTGTGTAATTTCCAGATACTGAAAATAGAAATGGAAAATCCACTTCTGTTTGAAGTATCTGAATACTTTACTTATTTACATTTAAATGCGAGTGATTTAATGGCTATTGAATAATATTGATTGTTATATTACCAGAGTTCCTCGAAAAATATTCTTCAATGTACCTAATATTATTAGGAGATACGATGCTCCACTTTTTCGTCGAAAATATTTCTACTTATTATTCCAAAAATAACATCGTTTTTTTATTTACTATGTCACTTTATATAACGAGGATAATCTGGCTGGAAATCACACATCGTTTGTGAAATCATGAACACGAGTATTGGTACTTATAGATACAATAAGAAAATGATTTCTTTTGTGTATATAAAAGAATATGTTGGAGGAAAAAATATGAGCAAATATCTTTATAAATTACGTTGTCAGTTGTTACCATTATTGGCCCTATTTAATGATACTACCCGGTAAGCAAATATTTCAAATAATTTGAGCTTCATTATTGATTTTTTTCATTATTATTTTTATTGTTTATAGGTCACATATACAAACAAACTCTCGATGATGAAAAAAATAAATATAAGATAGCATTTAAGATTTAGAGGACAATTTCTTTTAAACTGAATAAAAAATAAGGAGAAGATTTTTGTCACAAATTACAATCATGTTATAAAAGCTTTTTTCATCAACACACAAGATGTGGACATAGTGTAAACGTAAAATAAGTATACAAAATAAATACATAAATGATAAAAATTATCTTTCGCAACCATTTCAGCATTAACTATATGTATGTATAGTAAATACTATAAAAATGATATACGAGTATTTATTAAAGAAATATAAAATCATGTTATCACTGGGTAAATAATTACTTAATTGGTGCGTGAAACCATTGTAAATTCTCTTATTATACAGGGTGTCCCAAAAAGTAGTGATGAACGGAAGCTGGGAGGTAGAGGACCTAGAGGGCTATCCGAATCACCCCCATGTATGTTATGCGATTTTTCGTATTTTCGGAGTTATGACGTTTTTTTCAATTTTTCACCTATCGCCGAGTACGATGAGATTTTTATTTATGGTGACGTGAATTATTGCGCTAGATGCTTGATTTTTTTTGTGTGCTAAGCTGAAAGATAGGCCAATTCAGTATGGTAACATTTACTATCGTTAGATCTTCGAATGGAATAAAAAAAAGAATTAAATGTCAAGAAAGATAAAATTACCCAGTATGTTCACAACTTCAAGGGCCCATAAAAAAATAAAATCACATAAAAATAGTTTTCCATTTGGCTTTTAAAAACTTGCTCTATCTATCAGATAGCTACCCTAAAAATTTCATCCTTCCTTTCCTCGTCTTTAGATTACGAATTTATAGTTGTTATTGTTTTGTTCACATGTAAAATAATTATGTATCAACAAAAATGTAAGTACAGTTTATGAGCGATAAAGAAGTGATTTTTAGGAAACATTTCCACTCAATAATGAGTGGAAATGTTTCCTATAGTCGGATCATAAAATAGAAAATGTATTAGTTTTAAGTTACATTATTTATTAATGTTGATACTTCTTTATATGTTAAAGTACCTGGAAGTAACGGTAACACCATCTTTAATTATTATTTATCAACACGAAGTATAGGTACATCATTACGCTGAGGCTACATAGAGTTGTAGTTGCATGACTTAATCATAGTAATATCATAAGAGCTCTCATTTCTTATTGTTCTCGTAACTCACAAGAATTCAAAGATTACCTCAATTCAATTTACACCTTAAACAAACAATCAGACGCGAGTAAATAAGATATAAACCCGCTCCAGACGAGTTACAGTCGAGCAAACTCAGTGCAAACCAAATACTATCTCATAATTCTCATTTCATTTATCTAAACCCTGTTTACTCTTCAAACAAAAGAAGACTGTTTGTACAAGAAATGCTTACAGAAGATAAATGCTCCTCATATTCCGTGGACTGTAGGTACTTTGTCTATTTCCTTCTCGTTAATTACTTCTATGAGCACGTGCGACTAAAGTGCAAAGTTTACTCACACACGTAAACTCGAATACATGCAAATAAATGTATGCGTCACTTTGTCGTCGAGGGAATCATATATATAAAGTGATACGAATGAACGTGTATCAGACAGCTAAACAGCACCGTTGCGGTACACCGATAATTTATAAAACCACCAATTAAATTGGACGTTAAAGTGCGTCGTCGCGGACATTTTGCGAATTTGAAATAGAGCTTCGCATCAGTATTTCTGTGACAGAATCGGTGATCGATTCTGCTGAAAGAGTAAGACTTGATCTTGGATATAACACATCAAATAAAATGGACAAGAGACAACTGATCGGTTGTGCTACCAGATACCTCGCAGGAAGACATGCCATGCAAACGGTATATTGGAGGAAGTCAGCTGATGGCGGCAATGGTCTCCTTAGGACGACCAAAACCACATTCTTTGGCAAGAACGAAGGTCCGGACAAGGTGGACTCAGCGGAAATGTATGCTAGGGTCAGAGAAAGGTACGCGTAGAAATAACGCGTATACCACCAATATTGTCTGTGATAGACTAGGATAATTCAGATTTTCGTTAGCTTTGAATTATTTATTTCTTTTTTATCAGTATATTATTATACTTAATAATGTTGTGTGTGAGATTGTTGTAGTGTCTTCCCAATGAGTTTGCTGTATATTGCGTGTATTTTTATTGTAAAAAATTGTGTTGTTACAATATATGACATGTTTAGTGTTTATAGTATAAATGATACTTAATAAAAATATTTTGATTTATATGTTTTTTTTCTCTTTTTCCTAATAGTTTCCTATTTGATACATATTTTCTATGTCTTACAGTGTTTTCGTTTAGTAATTTGTATAATTTATTTATATTATTTCAAACCATTTAATATATTCTATGCGTTTAGTTATACATAGTTTCTGCAGACAGATTGGCGTCGCTTAGTAAAAGTATTCATATACCTACTTATAAATCTAAAGTTTATTAAGTGTAACTGGTATATTGTTCTCTAAAATACCATCGTATAATTAGATTCGTTAATAATCTACCGACTTTTTTATATTTCTTTCATTAAATTAGGTACAATCAATTTTCTAAATATAGGTAGTATGTTAAAATCATACGAAAAGTCAAAATAAGCATACGTTAATACAATATTATGTACAACAACACAATAAATTTTAAAAATCTACACTACACTTTGATCATAGCCGAAAGGCCGAAGAGATTTTTAAAAATCTATCGAAAAAGTTTAGTTTTCTTACGAATAAATAATAGGTATCATGCAATATTATTTAATACACGCACAATCAAATATCGAAATATGTTCCAATAGGTTCTATTAAACTCTTTTGTCAATAGAGTATAGGTTTAAATCCACTTTAAATCCTATGAAAGCTCATCTAAAAGGGCAGCTAGAATATTGGAAACTTCCAGTAATTATTTCACTAAATATCACATTATAAAACGATTTACTGCCTCTCCCCGGTGGTATGATCAGCATCCCATGCTTAATCGAAGCCTCTCGCGGTCTGCGGTCTTCGAATAATCGTCCCATTCACACCGATAATTGCATTTATACGATCCATTTGACATTTTGCATTCAATTTTATTCATGTATTCAGGGCGTCGGAGTCTGTGAGTTTGTATTTTAGAAATTTAGAGTATTTCATAACGCAGTGAGCAATTGGTACGGAAAAATATGACACGTAGCGATCGCGTGCAAGGGAATATTTTTATAGATAGACCAATCTATAACAGTATAAGTACTAAAAACTAGTAACTATAAACAAAACCATTGGGTGGATAGATTATAAAAGTACTGAAATATTATATTTATTGAATTATAATATTGTATTTTCCTTTCATATAATTTGTAGACGTAAAGCTTGAGTCACACATTCCTTCCAATTTTACTTCGCAAATCTAGATAACTCTCATTACTCATATCCCATATAATCTTTTTGTTGGCGTATAATAATGAACAAAATGTTATGTTTAGATGAGCGTGTGTATTTTATAATAAACAAGTCCTGGATAAACAAGTATGGCAGTAAAGTCGCTCAAAATATGTCCTGCTACCCCTCTTTGAGTTTGTATTTATTATTTCAGACATCCTATCTTCTTGTTAAGTATAATGTATAATACCATTTGACGCCTTAGTTCTTTTTCCATTATAATAATAATAAATAAGGAATCTTTAATGTAGTGTTTAGAATCGTATATCGTGTCATGCAGAGGAGATGTTTTTATTG
Organism: Colias nastes; assembly: GCA_907164665.1. NCBI lineage: Eukaryota > Metazoa > Arthropoda > Insecta > Lepidoptera > Pieridae > Colias > Colias nastes. The sequence goes on along the minus strand of CAJQZM010020345.1, from coordinate 15,540 downwards.
TAAAATTGAAATGGTTTAAAGACCTTCTACGAATTATATCTAACAGTCGACGTTGGCTTTTTGAGTTTATAACTGCATGTAATAGGAAAAGTCTTGTAATCGATTCCTGTAAATATTTATTTGTAATATATATTTTTTATGATGTACATTATATCACTACAACATTGCTAAGATAAAGATATGGGAGCAATAAATCTTTTTCATACTAAACTTAAGATATATCATTCGCTTAATCATGGATACATTAATCAACCAAATGGAGCTTTTTTGAGTATCTAAAAAATCTCAAATTCGTTTTTATTTCATTTTCGCTGAATTCGTGTTTTATTCCAAGACATAGCAACTGTAAAAGGTAAGAACAGTTATTGTTTAATTAATTTCATAACAATCTTATCACAAATGGACGAAAACAATAATATTGTCGTGTCAATAAGATCAAGGAAAATAAATAAGAAGCAAAAAACTTTTTATCAAATAATCAAACAGACCAAAGTTCGTTGCTTCACGATAGTTATTGCTCGTTTGTATTTTAGATATGTGGCTAAAACATTCAATTTTATACAAACAATCTGTAAAAATGTTTGTAAATAAATGATTGAAAGCAGCGACAGTTCATTGTACGATTAATTTAACAAGAAATGGAATTTTGGTTCAAGTACGTAGAAGTATTTAAGTATTACTTATGTAAGAAATTGTTACTAGAACTATTAACGTAGGTGATTACACCAACAAATATCACAAAAATTAAAAAAAGAGAGCGTGATACACACGTGTCAGAAGTGAAACTTCTTTGGCAAGATTCAAAAATAGCAATATCATTTCCTTACGCCATGACGTGACGGTATTGCCATGATGCGACGTTCAAATTTTACTCTCAACGCGCCTAAAGAAGTTTCACTTCAAAAACATTATTACATTTCGTAGGTTTAAATGATCTACGCTACAATCTTTGGATGTGTGAAACAACTAATAGATGAATTTCACAATTAAATTGTACAAAGAGATCAATTATATACTTATAATTGGCATTAATTGCGTTACCGGCATACAAATAATACAGAGAAAGCTCTACATGATGCAAACTGAATGTACAAATTTAATTTCGGTATTCATGTTTCTACTTATTTAAATGAGTATTTTGCAATATTATTTAAAATATAAAATTTAATTTAATTAATGTGAATTATATTAATAATAATTTATAAGTTGTAATCGATCGCGCTTCGCCACAAATTGAATTTCGAAATCCAGATTACCGAAATTGTCTACACTGTTTTTTTTTTGTTATGACATACGAGTACTTTAGGGTTATTTTCATTTTAAAAACCTTAAACATACCAATATTGTTTATAGACAACAAAGTATATAATTTATTTAATTTATTAGTTTTAATCCCATTGCATATATTATGGTCTTAGATTATGGTGTAATAAAAAGAAGTATTATTGGTTATCGGTTCATTCATCTTCAACCAATATTTGAATACAGCGTGGCACTATATTATTGAAAAACGTTTTCACTCGCGGTTCGCAAATAATAGGTATATAAACCTCCGTTTTGCACAGGTCGTTTGAATACAAAGGAATTTTAGAAAGCTTTTGATTGCCGGGTTTTTTATTATGACTACAGATATGAAATATAAGCCGGCTTGATTTGGAATAGATTAAAATGTGTGTGTTTTTGTTATACAGGGATGTATCATGTTTTGGGAAGGCTAATAAAAATCTCTTACTGTCAAGTGTTTACGGTATACACTATATTACTTCTATACATTCTTTGTGACTTCGTTGATTTTATTACTATGTAGGTGTAATCACCTACGTTAATAGTTCTAGTAACTTACTAGAACTATTAACGTAGGTGATTACAGTAACAGTTTCTTACATGATACTTAAATACTGAAACGGAATATGATTTTCACGTTTCTTATAAGTTTCTTGAAGTGAAAGTATCTTTTAACATGATAATATAGGTAACACAGTAAGTAGTGGGTTAATGCATAAGTTCTTACTTACTTCCTTTTAATATTTTTTATTATAATAGTGCAGTATGCATTGTGTGTACTAGTAAATAAAACATACAGAACAATTTTGTTGTTTCCGATGTAAAATATGTAAGTAATATAAAATCAAAATTGTTGTGGTAAAGTTTATGCAATGCGGAACAGTTAGGAAGTTTTTCCGAAGTTCTTAAGTAGAAAATATTGGTAAATACTAACTTTGGTAATTTTAGGTCAAACTGAAACAGTGGCAAGCAGTAACACTTTCAGTCAATACTTCACCCGTTTTATAGTATAAGTTGCACTTTATAGCAATTTTTCATTGTTAGAAATTGAATAAAAAGTTGTGATTTAAAATTATAACTAGAGTTGTGATTTAAAATTATAACTAGGGCATTTTATATATTTTTTTATTGCTGTTACATGTTTAAAATATAATTTAGCTCTTATAAATAACAGCAAAGTAACAAAGTACCGTACAGCACAGAAACTAGGATAGGTTGAACGATAAAACGATTTATAATATTGTTAATCAATACAAACCCCAATACAAGCATAATATTATATCGACGTTCTTATTAAAGTACGAGTTACCTGTTACGACATAGATCCTGTTATTGTTAATACATTATATTTATGTAGGCAATATGTACTTAGGTCCGTTTAACTTAGTTCTTAATTAAAGAGGCGATCTGTATTTTGTTAATACTGGGTTCTAATTTACTCTACTATTGTTATTAGATTTTTGTGAAAACAGGTCTGAGTTATTCGGGCTAATTTAAGAGTCCTTATCGATTTTAGAGTGATTTTTACTTGTTTCTGTAATTCTTTAGACGCTCGTTTAACAAAACTAAATTAGTAACAATGTGTGATGATATCTTAAATTAAAGATTCATTCAATATCTAAAATACGTTCGAGACAATTTATTGATATTCATTGTCCAGTTTGTTTAATAGCCAATAACCTAAGGCGTGTTTCAATTTTTTCCATGCGGGACGTTCGTGTCTTTGTATTTTACACGGAATTTAATAGAAGAAGTTTTCTTATAAAATATACTACAGTAAAGACACTGAGACATCCTAAAATATGTTCAAGGCAATTTATGTACTTTTATTGAAAAATTCAAAGAACATCTAAGTTAAAATAGCCTTACTTTGATGAAATTTTATGCGTATATGGCGTCGAATTTCTAGTTCTTACAACAGAGTTAAAAAAAAATAAAAAATACACACTAAATGATAGGTTAATGCTTAAAAATTTGCAATAAAAAAAATACATATTATATGTTTTATGAAAGAAATGGAATAATTTAAAGTTCTCTAGAATTTTAGATTATATACGGGAGCGCAAACGTTGTTACGGCAGATCTATATAATCGAATATTCTAGAGAATTTTAAATTATACCATTACTTTCATATAACATAGTAGTTAGTTTTTTTAAACGAGCTCCTAAAGAATTAAAGAAACAAGTCAAAATCACTCTTAAAATCGATACGGCCTCTTAATAGTGTTGCGGTAATGTATCTGAATTTTGAAAATTTCTACGTATTTTGTTTTCCATTAATTAATTTGAGTATAATATTATCTATTTTAATCAAAATCTATAGGTAGAGCAAGCCTGAAATCTTTACAAGGAGTTTTGTTAGGAACTTGGAACATTGTTAGTAGTTTGGTCAAAATCGATTTTTATAATGGAAGTTATATTAGTTTATTTATCATAGTTCATAATGAATAATTCATTAGTATTTGGTTTAAAGAATAGACAATTATGTAATATTTTGTTTATATAGGTTCAGTTAGTCAACGATCGCAATAATACCTACTAAGTAGTTTACGAAATATGAAAATGTAAGTAAATTTTCACCTTCTTTTTACTTCTATAGAGAAAATAAGTAAAAATGTAATTTGTTTGGTGTTATTCGAAATTTAGTTAAATCACGTTCTGTTTGAAAGCTTTTTCATACACCTTTATTTTCAAAATTTAAAAGAAATGCCTCCAAGTATAATTACTGTTATGATTTTATTTACCCTCATTTCTTCAGACTCGCTTTTTTGTTTTTCATGTGTTTCTTCATACCCAGAGCTCTACCTATGATTCCTATACTTCAATTTTAAACATAGGACGATGATAAATTACAGAACCGTGATCATAGATGTGAGAAACCAGCAAGAAAAAGACGGAAAGTAGTTATGGAAAACGTTTGTATATGCATGACCCGTCATTAGGCGGGTTCCCATATAGCGAGCAGCCTCGTGAAGCAATTGCTGCCGCCTATATGATCGCAACTACAAACCCCAGAATGTTTAACTGATTGTATCTATTGCATGCGATTTGTCTAGGAAATAAGTACCTATCTAGTATATAAAAAATATAACAAGACATTTTCAAGTTACTTTGGTGATCACTCGTTGTAACTACGTACGTAAATCTATATGTCTCGTAGTAGGTACGTAGAGCTTTTTACAACATCGTTTACGAACTTTTCTAATTTTGCCTGCGTAGTAATAAAACGTATATCTGACGCCTAGTTCGTTAGTGTGTGATATTAAAAAAGTTTTTTAACTTAAAATGTGATTCAAATTTTGAACAAATCCGTATAGAATTGAAAAGGGTTCTCCTAGAAATACTTTTCAATGCACTTATTAATAATTAATATTGAAATGATCTGAAAATAGGAGTGAATTTACAATAAATAACAAACATCTTCCAAATTAATTCAAGAAAGGATGTCTCAAAGGACCGTCTTAGTGCTTTTAAAAAATAAGATATACCAAAATACATTTTTAAAAGTCAGTTTTTATAATGATTCATTTTCATGAGTTCTCATGAGAATGTCGGGGCTGTCTCTAAGGAACGGTATATTAAAAATAAGATGTTTATTTTAGGATCTTTTAAACTTAAAAAATATATCAATGTCCATAATTATATTAAAAGATTGTCTTTTAGATACTGGATTTTGATCTTTGATAAATACAGTAACAAGAAGATTTAAAGGAATGGACATGTATTATGTGCACGCGATCATTTTAGTTTACGTACTGGACTGCTGGACCTAACTATAAATTAAAATAAAGCATAGTTCTAACTAAAATCCAGTATCAGCGTATGTTTCATGATTTGGTAATGAACATATTTGCTCCTAGTGTATTTGGTATGCCCTGATATTTGACAGTAGTTTGACCTTATTCAGAGTTAATGTTTGTCCCGTGTATTTAGCCTTTAATCATCATTCGGAATACTAATGGTGCGATAAATAACATTCTAATGAGCTGGCTAGAAATGCTTTGTATGCACACTTCCATTCCATTAGCCGAATATCTCTATTCACTGTTGCGGCAATAATTCACTGAATTTTAGCTGATGTCACGTATGTGTTACAATTGATTTACCTTTACAATTGTACTATTCGAAAACAATAACTGTATTGGTAATTAATTATGCTGTTATCGATTTTTTATTGTAAAGTTTGATTTGCAAATTAAAGTTTAAATAAATATCGATTTCTTGAAACGATTTTATTTTAAAGCCTTTATAGTGTCAGTAGAAAAATTACCATCTTGATATTATCTTAAGTCCATCGTGCTTAAGGAGGAATTTCTTTTTCGTTTACTTCAAGAAATGAGCATGCGCTCATTGTGAACGATGTGGTCATGCGACCACTCTCTCACAGCTAGAGTTTTGCGTATAAAGTCTATGTTATAATTGACTGCTTATGTATATGTAGGTACTATTAAAGCATATTATTTAAAAATAAATGGCTCATTTTCTAGCAACATATAATACGTTAAAGAGATAGTTTACTAATTTTGCATCATCTATAGGTACATATTATAATAAATCTGTAGAAGGGTCAATTCTGTACATTGAAAGTATTGAAAAAATAAATAGCAGGGGGTGTTACTGGATCGATACCAAACCCAAATATGTGATTTAAAAAATTTTTGTCTGTCTGTCTGTCTGTCTGTATGTAGGGTAAAAGTGGGATAGATGCCGCACTGGGATAGATGCCTCATTTTCAAAAAACCTCACTTCCCGGAGTCGTGACTACAAATTAATGATTTAAATAGGAGCTCCTATCACCCCGCACCTCGGGTACGCATGAGCTGTTGTTTGGTGAAGACGTGTTTCGCTAGTGCGTGTTATAATATCCGCGGCGAACTTCACGAACACGTTAAAATTTAAAAAGGTTGATATTTGCCTCAGCATAACTTTATAAGTATTCATAAATTTCACTATATTTCTTATTATGTCTATACACTGGTTCATTACGTACAAATCTAAGTGAAAATAGTGGCTCTTTTGTTTTTATTTAATAAAAAAAATACTGGGGCAGCTATCCTTATCAAAAAGTATAGTTGCCCCTTTTTTTCGAGGGATAGATGCCCTTAGGGGCCTCTAAGGGCATCTATCCCTCAATAAATATGTACATGTTATTATCGATAATCACAGGTACTGTTTATATTTTTTACCTGATTGCGTCAGAGGTTTTCTCTATGTTAACCGATTTTACTCGTTTAATTTGCTTTTTTTTGTTATGTATACTTACTTATTAATGATCTGCCTTTATACTGATTGTAGGAGAACCACGCCACGAAAATACAAAAGAAAAGAAGGAGTGCGAGCGCAAGTATATTCTTGGACAACAGAACAACTTATGTTAACATGACATTTGCTGGTTTATCATATAAATTTTATTAGATTTCGCGTTTATAGAGTATGTAAGGCATCTATCCCACTCTGCAGGCATCTATCCTCCTTAGTATTTTCATGGTGGGGCAACTATCCAACTAGGTAGGCATCTATCCTCAAAAAAGGTGTTCTACAAAAATATTTATTACACATTATCTATAAATGATAGGATAAAAAATATATATAGTAATTCAAAACAGATAATTAACCTAGTTATATTCATACAAAGTGTTCGTATAAGATTCATGGTTTTAAAATTATGAGGCTATTTCAAAAAGTGGGGCATCTATCCCACTTTTACCCTATGTGAAGACATCACGTGAAAACTAACGGTTCGATTTCGATGAAACTTGGTATAATTATACCTTATTATCCTGGGCGTAAAATAGGATACTTTTTATCCTGGAAAAATACGTAGAAAAAAAATTAATTTTAATTTTTCAGTTTTATCCATAGACGTTGTTCTGTAGAACCGCGAACACACGTTGCGTATTATTATAGGCCTAGCCGTATTTGGGTCCAATAGATATTTATAAGATGTCATTGTCAGAGTTAGTCAAAATGGAGAAATAAACCATCCACGCGAAGACCGACATCCGCGCGGACGGAGTCGCGGGCGGAAGCTAGTTCTATAATATATGACTGATTATATCTATGAATGAAATGTATCCACTGAATAGAAAGTTCATAAGCAGTCGAATGTGCGTATCACTGCTTCTAATAACAAGTCGTGCACGTTTCAGTACATTTCATATGAGCTTTATTGTTTCCCTGTTGTTACGTTCAACAATCGTATTTTATACAATAAGTAATAACCTTTGCTTTTTCCTGAAATATTTATATTGATGAGACTGTCACCAATTTGTGTGAAAAGAATGAGTAATGTTAATTGTGTTCTTTTTACTTTTTCATGGAAAATCAGACCTTTATTTAAATAAAATGTGATGTTACTACGTCTTTTTCTGATTTTAATATTATTTAAGTATATCTTTCACTCATAATAATTTTGATTTCAATAGAAGTTTATCTATAACCTTAATTCACGCATAATTCTATAATGTTGTTTGCTGTGAAACAGAAAATCTATGAACCAAGTTCTGTATCTAAAACAATAACAAACAATTCATAGATGCAAGTTGATTCTCAAGGAAGCTTCATTATACTAAGTTATTTTGTTGGAACAATCCAGACTTGAACTAACAAAGTTTCTTTTCCCTACGGAGTGCTTGTCAAACTTTATACCTTTCCATATCTATGCATCGTAACTATGTAACTATGTACTCAGTACCTACACACGTCGCAAGCACTGCAGGAAAGTAAACCTCGTTGTGTTTGTTGACGAAGGAATTTCTTAGAGTAATACGTAGTAATAATAGGGACGTGTACGGAGAATTTTAAAATCAGATAGCATGTTTTTGAACCGTGTTTGGTAATAATGCAGAGATTCTAAGGGTAATAGGTAAATTTTCTTTAATCCAAACGAGTAAATTCTAAAAAAAGTAAGCCAAATTTTTAAGAAAACGTTTTATTTTATCAATTATTCAATTATTGTAATGCGCATGATGTAAATTTTACAGGTAATGCTTACTTGCTATTTTCAATATCACCGGGGAAATCAGTCAAATTTTAGCTTTGTAAAATATTTTGTAAGTTGTGAGATACATAAAAAATCATCGTGTTCCACGGGGGATCGTCCTCTTTTCCTCTTTGTAGGTATTCTATTCTGTGATAACACTGAATATTGGAACACTAATAATACCTATGTTAGTAATAATTATATTATGTTAAACTTCTAATTAATAAGTGTTGGCTTATCTGTGATTAAAATTAGTACTTACTTTAATCAATTAGGAGTGCCGTATAAAGGAATATTTATAAGAATAATTACAGATTCCTGAAAAAATATGAAATCTATGGAATCTCTTATTTTAAACGTCAATATCACGTGTACCTAAATTGGAAGAAAATATACCTACCGTTTTATGAAGAGTCATTACTTCAACTCGGGTAATGTAAAGGCAATTTATTTTAGCTTTCTATAAACTTGATACGTGTTCACTTAATTAATACGACGTTCATGCTCTGGTTATTTTGCGTGTCAGACGTAACTTGGGTAATTATGCCATGCCTAGTACTTAAGTCACGATCTAAGGAACGTTAAGGCTTATAATTTTATAATACTCACGCCAATAATGAAATAAGTATTTACGAGTTCGTATGTCTTCTTTACACATGATGTCTCTCTCGCTTACTTACATAATTATAAGATATACCGATGCTATATAGAAAAGTGGTGGCTGTGAGATTGGGACCTCGGACATCATACAAAAAATCAATTGAAACAGAATACATATCTGTATCGATCTATGTCTATGTCTACGAAGTTCCACTAGTTATAATATTATAAAAAAGATGTCTGCACTAAGCAAGATGTGAATCTATTTTATAAATAGACTGCATGAATAATTAATAATATTCTGCAGATTTATTGACAAGCTCACTGTAGAAGGGACGGAAAAGTGAGGAAATAAAAGACTGAAGCGCTCTAAAAAGATAAAAGCTGTCCGGACGACTTAAAACTGTTAATATTCATTCGTTGTTTTGCTCATTCATTCCTCTTTCATTTTAATTTAGGATCATTTGGTCAATAACAACAACCTTTTTTGTAAACACATTTCTTTCGTTATTGAAATTTCATATTGATCACGCAATAAAGCTTACCATTTTAATTTACAGAATAATGTATCAGCTGGTAAAGTGTTCAAATTCACATAAGATAGTTATTTATTTACAAACTGGTGACAATAATTCATTTATGGATTAATTAATTTAGTAGTTTAATACTAAAATAAACATTTATTTATTGAAGCTTTCAAAGGCAAACATCATTCTGTAGAATATGTACCTACGTGTTGTCACCTGTAAACTGCAAACCTCGTTTTACACCGGTTCAAATAAATTAGTCCTCTGTTGCCTCTGATAGAAGATATTCTACAAAAATTATTTCAGTACCTATAATATGTTATTAGAGAACAGATTAACTTACTTAACCCTAACCTTCGTTAATAATCTGGGTCATAAAATCCAAAGATAATGTCTTGAAATCTTTACCTGGATTTATAGACATCGAAAGATACGACACATTATTTAAAGTGGACTCCCAGGGCCCATTAAGAGATTACACCAAGTTCGTATTTCATTTATATGCGAGATCACACATTTCATATACCATCCATCTTAATATTTACTTTGATAATGGGTGTGTAAAAGGATATTAAAATAATTTAAAACTCACGCACGGCGCGTGGTTTATTAATTCGCACACATTGTTTCTGCGTTACTTATGCGAGCTTATAAAACTTTTTCGGATTCCCGAAATAGCTGCTTTTGGGTTTGTTTCTACAGGCCCCATGGTACTCTGTAGATATATTTACGTTTCAAACTTTGTAATCCAATTAAAATTGAAATCCTGCAAATTTAATACAGGCAAAAAGTTTCAAATCGATCATCTGTATAACGTTTTTGGTTTTCATAAAATATTTACTAACTTTTTTAATTTTATTTAAAATAATGTTTCTTACTTATATATTAACCATTTAAAATATAACATCTTTCCAAATAAGTAAACCACACTTATTCGATAGGTACGTGTTCGAAAACTAGCTGAATGCAGTACACTTACGTCGTAAATAGTTTTATTTCTTTACACTGCTTTGTGTAAACATCTCCGGGGTCCACTGATCTGACATTGAATCAGCAGTTTCTGCGAAGCCTGAGTTGCAGACCGTATTCGGGGCACTAGAGCCACAGATTGTAATCGTGACTGTAAAATAGTACCATTTAATAGGTTTAATCATATACTTGTGCCTTTTATCGTAAAAACTTTTATTATTCATTCAGTTTGTGCTAGTAAAGTACTTAATCAAAATTAATTAGAAGTTTTCCTTACTGGTGAAAGGAAAGAAAACTTATATCAATTTGTTGTCCTTCTTTGCACTTTTCAAGTTAGAGTTATGAAAAATCTTACCTTCATATAATGATAAAATGAAAAGTTGATTAAATGATGGTTTACAGTGGCGGGGAGCCGCTGGAGTCAGGCCGCCGGTGATCGGTCGTTATGGAAATCTTTGGGGGAGGCCTATGTCCTGCAGTGGACGTCTTGAAAGGCTGGAATGAGACAGATTAAATGATAGAAAACATGCGTTTAGAGAGTAGAGAAAATAAATTGTTACCATTCAAATCTCGTTAAGGTAATCAGTAGTGATACTATTTCACTACTTATGTTTATAAAAAAGAATCAGGGCTCTAAGTTAATTAATTCCATCACGACTCAGGCCCTGCCCGGCACCTGACCTTTACAATTTCATTACCAGCAGACCAAAACCGAAATTCAAGGGACCTGTCACGTACAAACGGATATTATTAATGGTGTATTGAGATTTTAATGAAATCTATTAAGCATTATATATAAAGGATATTTATCGAATTCTCCGATTCAATTTACAGCCACATTAATTGTATGCTCACAAAAACGTCGGAAATGTTTCGATGTAATTACAGCATGAATAGCATTTAAGATGAAATGAAAATGAAACAAAAGTTTTTATGATGTAAAATATTTCCAACGCAGATTTATAATCATTTTTTATAAAGATGAAATGTAAGTACAACTCCAAATGCATCTATTTTAATTTGATATTATACGATGATTATTAAATAATATTCATGCTAACAATATTTATACGATTTTCCTATCTATCTATCTCTATCTAAATCATACTGTTTCTATATTATTTAGCCATACACAAAAATATAAAATCCTCTATTTTATAATCTATACTAATATTATAAAGCTGAAGAGTTTGTTTGTTTGTAATTCATATATTTAATATGTCTTTGAAACAAAGAAAAGTTTTTTAAATTCAATGACCTCAACAGTTTTATTTTGGCTCACAGAACCAACACAATATTGTATTGTTATTGATTGATTCTTGACTGTACAGTAACAGAAAGGGAAACTACGTGTCTACACAATATATTCTGTACCAGATTTTTGTAATGTATGGTTGAGGTATTTCAGCTTAGAAAGCATAATGTTCCGAAAAAAGTAAATAGGGATATATAAAATTGTTTTATATCTATGCTCTACAATCTAATATAAGATAATTAAAGGAAACAGGAAGAATATGCTTCGAATTAAAACCTTTTCTTACTTTCCTTTGTCACAATTGAGAACATCGATTAATGAGTACCTAGAGCTGAATGTAATAATTTACACCTACCTACACTTTAACTCACACAAACTAGAACTAGAGACATCTACGAGAATTAATAAAAATACTATCTTTCAGACAACAACACTTACATACACGTGAAAATATACCCTTAATCTTATATTTTAAATTAAATTAAACTAATTGTCGAGTATCGTAAAGTGAAACTAACTTTTCACAATGCTAATTAGTTTTCGAACAGTTTAAAATTTTACTTAAAACAAAACTATAATTATTTCTGAAAGTTTGAAGTTTAACTATTTAATTTTTTGTTCACATTTCTTGGCACGACAAACTAGCGCATTAACTACTAATTTAAATTATTTGCTTCGATGCCATAATTTATTTAGTATATATATAAATATTTTGCATAAATTTTTATCTATGTATTCCATGAGATGGTATGCTTTATTTAATGTACATTCAAATTTCAATCAAGTTGAGATTAACCAAAAGTTAGAACCACCATCACTTCACAATATAAATAGCATTAGGATTAATTTGTTTCTATTCGTAAAATTTATATTGTATCGTTTTATTTTTAGCCATGGTCATTGGTATTTACTTTGAAAATTTTCATATTCTTTGTCATATAAAAATAAAGCACGACGTCCAATTTGTCAATATCACAAAAGCTTTCCTCAAATCTTCGTAAATATTTAAGTATTTAATTATTTAATCACAAATAAGTTACAATTCTTGTTCATTGTCACGTTCGTTCAGAAATAAATAGAAAAACGAGAAAAACATTTTGTTGAACGCGTTCCCAATTGAATTTTACAAAACAAATACGTATTGCACGAAAAATGTAGCAGACATTTCTAAACGGAGGTAAATCGACTTTTTGGCACCACCTGATATTAACAGGAAAACTAATTTAAAATTTAAATGACACTTGTTTCGTATTTTCAATGCTTTAACCTTTTGTTATAAATTGAAAGTATTGATGTTAATTCACTGCAAAGATCTTTATGGATTAGTATTTAATTTCTATGTTACTAAGTAAGAATGGGAGAGATAAACAAGGAAAATTAAGTTGAATAAAAGCAATCCTACAAGAAAAATACCTGTAAAATATGTTTTTTAAAAGTAATATTACAAACCGCCATTTTAGCATTTTACGTAGTGATTTTAACAACCGAAACATTATAGCATTTTAGTGACCGTTTAACCGTTTCAACACGCTTTTTGACAGAAATTCAGAACTCTTACATGTATTATGTAATAGTCTTTGTTACATAGATATTACAAAAAATTTTAGAAATAATGGATATATTCTTGTATCCCAGAGGTAAAAATTAAACATAGCTATATGTTGTATTGTAACGAAATTTAAACATTCTTCAATATTCTATAGCTCTACATATGAATCGGAGTTGAAAATATGTTTATCAGACGAAGTTTTTGATTGTAAGAATGGTATAATTTGATTAATTTGTTATATAATCAATGTTGGACAGCTCATTAGGTAGTAGAAGAATCTTCATATATTGGCACGCTACTTTTCATCATTTACTAAAAGTATATATATCTTACAGATACATCTGTAAATTGTTTGTTGTTACAGACTGACAAACGTTAGCACTGTTATTTTGAGTGTTCGCTCATTTTCAGTTCGTTTATAATGATATACCTCAACATTAATGACTAAACTTCGACTGAAGCTTTCTCCTCGTGTACTCCGTTACAGCAATTAAAAGTTACAAATAAAAATAAATCTTTGTTAACTTTAACTTGCTAAGTTCCTTAGTCTTGCGCAAAATTTGTGTACTGGAAAACTCAAACTTCCCGCGCAATATACAGTTTTCAGTTTTGGCTCGAATTTATTGTTCTTTTCATTCTAAATTTATAAATATTTATCGACAAACTATTTACCTAAAGAAGTTATACATTATTATTTTAGGTTAAGACCGTGATTTTAAAACGTCTATGAGATACTCGTGTATAAAAGAAAAACCATTAGAAAATGAAAACATAATTATCTACTCATAGTGTAAATAAACAAGTTAACATTTCTAAGAATAGATATATATTGTTACTTAATGAAACGTCAATTTAAAGTGAAAATTAACCACTTTAATATTAATGTTTAACGATTCCCAAAATAAATTATAAATAAGGAAGGCACTTGAGCGCTTATAAAATAAACGAGATGAAAGACTAAACTTTATAATTGGACGATTGATTGATATTGTTAAAAAGCGTGAACAACTTATTCTTCATCAATTTGGAAGCATTTAATTTTGATAGCCTTGTTATTATTTCCTCAGGAAATAGCTTCAATAATCTTCCTTTTGACAAAAATGATGGTAATAAGTAAGTAATAACATTTAGATTTGATTAAGATCTTCAATTTGTCATAATTTGCTAATGAACAATTTTCGTGTTCATTTTTCATCTTAAATTAAGCTTGCTGGTATCAACGTGTGTCTTCAGTGAAACATACTCCAGTTTATGATGAAGGATTCCGAGGATATTGTTTCAAAAAGGATCATAGTTTAAAGGTTCGTTTAATCAAACCAACTTAGTTTGTTCAGCGAAATGTGGTTTGATGAAATCAAGTTACGGTTAATTTCATTTTAAAACATTTAACAAAATAAACATATGGGTGATTATACAAAAATGGGGTAACTTTAGAGGATATTTTATTTACTATATTTTTTATATCAGATTGTTACAAATTAGGGTGTATATGATAGCTAATCTAATGAATATATTGTACCAAATCGGGCCAGCCACTTTTTTAAGTAGATTGTGAGATATTTGAAATTTTCTGGATTTGGCCTCCAGGGGACTGACGAGGCTAACACGGTACTGATAAAAAACACAATATTGTAATATTCTTAAAGAAATTCAATGAATATTACTACAAATCTCTCAGTTTTAATAATGGCACATGTCTTTTAAGTATTAAAATCACTTAGTTACGTTTAAAAATGACAATTAATAATATGTGATACTGGTAAATAACAATGTCTCAATTTTCAAAACAGCCTTCTGACATTTAACGCAACGTGAATATTCTTACTCTCTTACTTAACTTTTACTACTTTGACTTAGTTTTACTTAATATTTCAAGTAATTCACAAACAATAGAAACAAAAAAACGGCCAAGTGCAAGTTGGAATCCTAACAAACCTATTTTTTATTATGTTTGTAACTTAAAATTTACACTTTTAGCAATTTACCTTTATATGTGTTATAAGACGTTGCTATTTACCAAGTAGACTATATAGTTTATAGTAGACTGTATACACGACAAGCATCCTGTGTGTTTTTTATTCCCATGCGAATATTGAATTTTGCGGAAATTTGCAGTATTAACGGATGTAGGTATCTTTTGATTGCGTTGCGTTATAAGTTTGATTTTTTTACAGCCCCAAGGGTTCTTAATCTTGAGTATCCAATATAAATTTCAGATTGATACCTCCACGCGTTCCAAAAAAAACGTCTTAACAGACAAACGGACAACAAAGTGATCCTATAAGGGTTCTGTTTTTTTCCTTTTGAGGTTCGGAGCCCTAAAAATCTAACAATATTTATGTTAAAAGTACTAATTATAATAAAATTAAAAAC
>CAJQZM010020344.1:0-18255 GCA_907164665.1 Colias nastes | reverse complement strand
TTTCATAAATGCTTGTATAAAACACGCATATTTGCCTTCTGCTTTAATAAAATGTGTTGTAACGCCCGTGATTAAAAGTAAAACTATGAGCGCAATGTCGAGTTCGAATTATAGGCCGATTTCTATCGCGACGACGTGCGCTAAACTAGTAGATTCGATTGTTCTAAATATTATTTCTAAATACATTTCGATAAACGATGCTCAATTTGGATTTAAAAAACAAAGTTCAACTGATTTAGCTATTTACTCCTTGAAACAGACTGTAAATTATTACGTTACGCGACGGACTAAGGTTTATGCTTGTTTTTTGGACCTTAGTCGTGCTTTCGACCGTGTAAATTATGATATCCTATGGAGGAAGCTGGAAGAAGCGCGAGTGCCACCTGCTATCATTGGCTTGCTTAAAACGTGGTACACTACACAAAAAAATGTCGTTCGCTGGGGAAACACTTGCTCAGATGAGTTTGTACTGTCATGTGGGCTAAGACAGGGAGGTCTGACCTCTCCTCTCTTATTTAATATGTATGTTAATCAGCTGATCGAGGAGCTCAGCGAGACCGGTGTCGGCTGCTACATCGATGGTATTTGTATGAATAACCTCAGCTATGCTGACGACATGGTCTTGCTGAGCCCCTCGGTCGGCGCGCTCCGTAAGCTCCTCACCATCTGTGAAAATTATGCTGAAAGGCATCACCTTGTCTATAACGTAGATAAATCGGTTGCTATGCTTTTTGGCGCAACCTCTAGGGATATCCATCTGCCTGTTTACCTGTATAACCAGCCGCTCAAATTTGTTAATTCTTTCCGCTACCTGGGACATATAGTTTCGTATGATCTGACAGATGACCTCGATATAGACAGAGAGAGGCGTTCTCTGGCTGCGCGCGCGAACATGATCGGAAGAAAGTTTAATAAGTGCGAAAGAAATGCAAAAATATTACTGTTCAAAGCTTATTGCACCGCTCTATATACTCCACAACTGTGGACAAGGTATAAAAAAGAAAATTATCGAATTTTTAGGGTACAATACAATGATTCGTTCCGAATTTTATTCAAACTACCGCGTTGGTGTAGCGCGTCTAGCATGTTCGCGGAAGCCCGCGTGCCGGTTCTCGATGCATTGATCAGGCATCGCGTTGCTAGATTTAGGAATATTCTTTTTACTTCTAGTAACTCGATTATAAATGCTTTAACGAATTTTGGTAGCAGCATCTTGGCATTTTATGCCCGGCTTCTGCGTTAATATATTTATAATTTCTAAATTGATACTTTTTTGTGTTAGTTCAATAACTGTGTAATGTAATGTAACTCTTGTATTTTTTTATTTTTGCCTAACGGATCTTAGTCGTCCATTAATGTACATAATAATTCAATAAAGGATATTTTATTTTTATTTATTTTTATTTATAAAGCATTTTAATGCCATTAAACTAAAAATATCAAATTCAATCACACTTCAAGATGCATAAAGTTGCAAAAATATATTGGATAATATTTTTATCGCTTCTCACAGCAAATAAACAAAACCTAAATGAAGTCTGCATCAAATGGAACCACGTAACCGATAACAATTTATTTCCCTACATTTAAAGTAAACTTCCGATGGATTATTTCAAAAATAATATTATGTAAGCATATTAACATTTATCATTCGCTGACGAGACCGCGCAATGAAGCGAGTAATATCGTGACAGATTTGTGACGTCACTGATGCCAATCCTGGTAAAAGCATGAGCTATACAAAGGTAAATCGATTTTTTGTTAAATTTAATATTTTTTTAGTTGACTTCCAAGAAATAAAGGGATTCTATGTTCGTCTGTATGTATTTTTTATTGTTGTGTATTAAACATTGTTGGAAAATAATTGTCTAGCACAAATTTTCATGTTTTGTTTGAAATTTGGTAGGTAGGTAATAGGTATGTATTCAAATTTATTTACGGAGTTAATTCCATCATCCGATTCGGATTTTTTCAAAATCTTAATTATTAGCTTCAATAAAAAACAGAATTATTTTCTCTCTTAAAATGTAACAAAACAAAATAATTATACGTATTTCCAAAATTTTCCATTTCTTAAGTAAAACATTGAAGTGTTTTTATTTATTGGTACGATTATAATACGTGATCATTTTATCCATATTTTTAGGGTTCCGTACCGAAAGAGTAAAACGAGACTCTATTACTGAGACTTCACTGTTCGACAGTCTGTTCGACCGTATATCATGAACCGTAAAACAGTTGAATATTTCAAAGAAAATGTATTTCTATTGCCGCTTTAACAATACATAAAATATATTATGTACGGAGCCCAAAATATCGCGATCCACACTCGCATTGAAACGATATTTTTAATTTAATTCAAATGAAGACGCTATTATTGTATAGGTATAAATATTGTAAAACGATACTACATTCTCTATACTAAAATCGTAAAAGCTTATGACTTAAAACTAATATATGTCTGATACGCCTGCCACTCATAATCCCCGTCAACTCGGTTATTAATGATCCAGCAGATTACTGACGTTTACTTCGACAACTATAAAACAGCCTTGAGTAATTTAGTTAAATAATGTTTCTGATTGGTTTACATTTTATTTCATTTTAAAGATAAACTGGATAGACGAATCTTCAAATATCCTCAGTGAACATTTCTAAAATGTGTTCTAATTCCCTACACATGCTATGTTACAAGATAAATTTTTAGACCAATTTTAATTCTACATTGGACAGATAAATTAACCAAATATTGAAAAATTGGCCAATGGTCAATGTAACCCACGGTGCTTCGCGGTGTGAATGTTTGTGAACAGTATGTGTAAGATTAAGTTAAATATTGATAGAGATAAATAAAATAACTTCAATTGTTGGTTCTCTTCTGTTTAATTTGAAATTTTTTAATTTTTCGTAAAAACAATCTGTTGTTTGTAAATATTCCCAATGGATGTTTAAATAACTAAAAACATTTTCAAAAATAGATAAAGTCCTAATAATCTTTAATTATTGCTGTCTGAAAAGTTACATTTGACAGTTGCGTGGGGTGTATATTACCCCAATTAACTAATTTCATAGTGAAAATAATTAAAATTAATTATTGAAATAAATCAGGTAATTAAAATTAATGAAATTATAACTAGAATTTTTCAAATTCCATTTGCACTTAATATTGACGTTATTATCGAGAAAATTTGGCTATAAATTCCTTTCTTAAAATGAAATTTCACTTGTTAGTTACGAACTGCAAACCGAATCTGTTAATTTCGTCGAACCTCCGGTATTCCCCGGGCTACTTAATATTCATAATTATTAATGAATATAAAACAGGCAAGCCCCGCTCGTGTGCACTTCATGATTTTACAAAAAGCTATTGTCCATATTATTTTACTACAAAATTCACACCTTCGATGTTTGCCGCACGAAAAATAACCCATTGTCCCACTTCAAGTCTGTGTTGAATATGAAAATTTAAATAATACTTGTATTTATATGCGAAAATATTACCTATTCTAATGTGTAATTAACATTATATTTGAATTTGATATTTTTGGTTTTATGGCATTCAAAATGCTTTATAAATATAAATTTTTAAAGAATATAAAAAAATTCTTTTTTCACGCTAATCCGGGGCGGATGCTTGATCAATTCAGCCACTCGTGACCCGCCAGAGCGATCGAATTTATTCTATTCTTTCAGTTTCATGTGTCTAAGGGACACATAGATGGCGCGCGGTGTTTTTTCTATTCTTTATAAATTTATATAACATTATATTTTTTACTGATATAAATAAATAAATAAATAATAAATAAATAAATAAATAAATAAATATTTCAGGACAATTTTTCACACACGGCACAATCTGATCCCATACTAAGCTTTCGCTTGTGTTATGGAAACCAGATGGCTGATAAACATACATATATATAATTTTAAATAAATACTTATATAGATAATTTACACCCAGACACAGGGCAAACATCTATGTTCATCACACAAATATTTGCCCCGGGTGGGAATCGAACCCACGAACACTGGCTTGGAAGGCAGGGCCACTACCAACCAAGCCAACCGGTCAGTCAATATAATATACCTACTTTAAATTATTTTGTTTATCGTTTGTCTTTTATTGCTCTTTCATTTGTCATTGAAGTCACCTTTGTTTAAAATTAATAAAAGTTTACTTTTACAGCTATTATCTCGAGTTTTAATTAATTCATAGACATTGTAAATGAATGAATGAATGTTATTATGAATAGGTATTATTTAACAAATTAAAATTTGCTTTGTTGCAATAAAATCTTCTAGTTGTCATGCTTGCGGCGTTTGTCGTACTTGTTTAATGTTTATTATGATTTGATTTATAACATATTATTTAGTGTAGATATATTTATATCATTATTTTACATAATATCTAACTCAGTCCAATTTCGTTTATTTGTATAGATATCTTATAACGTTTTCTGGAAGTATTCGATGAAACATGAAATATAAACGAATTAGATTGGTATTCCATATTGCACTACCCGCATAAACTTTCTAGGAAACCTTCAATATTCATCGTATGTCGTGCTCGAGTTAATTTTAGGAACTATAAATCAAATAAAAAATAGACTATAGTCACAGTGGTTAGTATACCAGGAAAACTAGAGAGTTTGGTCTCCACAGTTATATATTATTATATTCCATGAGAATTGGTTTCTCTCCTCCCGATTATAAGCATCGGTGATGTGAAATCTGAAGACACTTAAGAATTTATTTAATTTCCCCACGATCCTTTATTTATAATCCCCTTACCTTAGCTTTACATGATACCTAGAGCCTTAACTCTACACGTATTTCATATCAAAACGTTAAGCCGGTTGTTCAACAATATGGTTGGAAACTTTGTTTAAATGTTACTCATATTGCGAGTATATTTCAACATACGAAAACAACTCATCACACGCAGTATTGCCAGCAACATGTTGACAGCAACTCTGCAAGGTATTGATTTCTATATTGATATAATTATAATAATGTAACCTCATTTCCTCTAGGCAACATTTTGCGCGACACGTTGTACAACACGATGTCCAACAAGTTGAAAGTTCGAAACTTTATTTATGAGGGGCAGCAAGCAACGTTCTGCGCTATTGTGCAACGTTGTTGTTAGCCAAATGTTAGTTTAAACGGTACTTAAATAAGCATGATTACCTTTACTACCTGATTACTCCGTGCCGGGGACGGGCCGTGCCGGAGCCGGGAAACAAATGAAACAATTCATCGCCGTGCCCCGTCCGGACCCCGTCCGAGCCGCGATACGGTGCAGCGTTTAGGGCGTTTGTGCACTACAAGGAATTTTATTGTCCGGCATTCCGATTTTTTACGGTCCGGTGTGGCATGAAAAAACCGATGAATTGGCTTGTGCACCTGTCCGTCTTTACTCGGATCAGTGCGGTACAGTTCAAGGAAGTTTGGCGGTATAATGCTATCATAAATGATTGTTTTTGCATTTTACAAGAAACGAGTAAAAAATATAGAAGATGAAATATTATATTACTTCGTTATAATAAAAAGTAAAGTTCCGTAAGAGATTTAAAATGCGTGTTTCACTTATTTATTTTAATCGGTGACGAGGAGCTAAAGCTATTCCCACTTGAACTTTAACTTACCAACACTTACTTAAATAATAATTATAGGTCAATGTATATAAAAATAACAATACCGACTTTTCAAATCACATTGCCAGCTAAAAGAAAGTAAAACAAGAGCTTGCTTTCAATTGGCTTAAGCAGTAAAAAGAGTAAAATCCAAGCAAGTGGGCATTCGAAAACAATTATACCTACAGCGACTCGTAGACACAAAAAACCATCCGAAATAGGGAAAAGTGAAATGTCGGACAGTAAAATTACGTATAGTGCACAAGCTAGTATTTAGATAAGATTTAGATTAATGGCGTGCCATACCGGACCGTAAAAAATCGGAATGCCGGTCAGTAAAATTCCTCGTAGTGCACAAACGCCCTATCATGCTTTATTCAGCCAAATCAAAAGCACGCAGCGAATCACAGAAACAATAGACAGAGGTGCTCACGAAAGTTCATCTGTTATTCTTAGTACACCTGAATCTATCTGGCCGTGTAATTGTATGCAAAGTACATGTAAATCCGTAGCAGTGGCGAGTGAAAATATTGAATGTTTTAGCTCGATCCCGTCGTTCGGGGAATTAATTCCAGCCCCTCATTTGGTTTGGTAATTTTTATGGTTTTATACAATACGCGATAATTAAACGTCGCCTGTACATTCCCTGTGGTTTTGGGCAAATGAGTTTGCGAGTTTTTTTGTCGAGTATGATAATTTTGATGGATAACTTTGAATGTGGAGGATCTGGGATCATCCAGGAAGTTAAATCTGTCCACATTTTTTACAAATTTCAGAAATACATCTTAACGAAGATTCTTAAAGTAAGTATCAATCTGTTTTGGCTACAAAATATTAAATTTTTAATGCATTTGAATGCTATAAAACTAAAATATCATGTAGTTGTATGCTTTATGTGAAAACATTAAAAAAACTGGTTCGTTGGGAATATAAGTTCATAATAGTTAATAATAAATTATTATCAGTGTGTTGAACTTTCAATTAACTCTTAATCGATATCTTATTGTTTTCCTGGAGCGTATTTTCCATTATACTTGTATGGGTTCGTTTTTCAATATTGCTTGATTGTTTAAAAATTTATTTATATCTTATTCTTACTTTAAACTATATCAATCAGATTTTGTTACATTGAGCTTTCTTTAATAATTTAATTTAAGCTTCCTCATAACATAAAAATATGAACTCTATGTTAATAAAATATCAGTCGAATATTCAGCATGATACATACGTGATGATACATTCATCACCAACACACTTGGCCAACATGGCCCACCATGGACCAAACTCCCACAGCACTCACTCAAGTCCATGAAATGTTAATGGGCGATCAAGTTTCAGCTTCTATCAAAATTAGAGCACAATTCAAAGTACAAGTTCTCGCAGTATCTTACAAGGGAATTATAAGCATAAACAATGTAGCATGTAAAATGCGAGGAACAAAGCCTTTGCGAGTCTTTGTTACTGCTACAAGCTCTAAGAGTGTTTTTTAAACGAATACGAAATGGAATTTTTCACGTCACCTTTGTGAGAGTCGTGGCAATGATTTAAGCATTCCTTTCAAGCGAAATACTGAACGGGAAATAATAAAACGGCTTTGAAAATAGCTTCTAGCCGATATCAAGTTCGGTGCACGTTATGACTATAATATTAAACGTTTTATTTTGGCAGTAAAGTGTACAATGTTAGGTTTTAGGTAGTACATTGTGATGCTTTCAACAAAATTTTAACATAATAGTTCTAAAAACTTTATTATGCTTTTAAATGTATCTCCATCGAAAGTTGTAAGATTTATTATTACTGTAATACATTGCATGGATTTTTTAATATAAAAGAGCTTGCGCAAATCAAATACCTACATCGACTTTTACCAGTTTATTTTGTTTAAAAAGTAATAAAGTTTAATAATAATCAAACAAACAATCTTTTTCGCTTTATATTCGAATTCTGAAGTAATATAGCACAGCCAAAGGACAAATAAAGACGTTAACAAGGCGTTATTAAAATGACGATGCTCTTAAATGCTCTACACAAAACGTCATTAAAGCAGCACTATCATCTACTACACAGTTCATCTACTCATGTGATTGAAGTCCGTTTAGTATTGTAAATATCGTAAATAAATAAGGATTAAAACACATAAAATTGACCAGCCATAATTCACACCTCAAATGAAGCTCGCGCGAGTATATTTTTGATAACAAATTGACTAACTATTAATTTGAACCAAATTGAATTGAACAATTTCCATCCATCTCGTACCCAATTTCGCGTACAAACGTAAATTAAAACAAACGTTAAATTTTCAATAAATTTCATGGTTGAACATGTCATTATTCTTTATCAATTTTTATAGCAGCAGTTGTTTTGTTGATATTTTTAGGTGTTCATTCAGTTGTATTGTGAATTTAGAGAACAATAACAATCTTGAAAAGTATTTGAAATTCTATATACCTAATGCTTGTAGGTATCTATATGAGTTTTATTTTTGCATTTAAATGCTATAAATCTAAATATCTAATGCTAGCCACCCTGAATGCCTTTCAAAATCGTTTTATCAAAAAGCTCAAAACACTAAATAATAAATTTTTAAACTTTCATTTATCGCACGGAAAACAACTTCATGAATTTTGATGTAATTTTCTACGCGACGAAGCGTTAGTTTTAACTTTAAATCCGTGTAAACTAAAGATTGGATATCCAATTATCTGACTACAAAAGAAGGAGGGTTAGGTTGGCATGTATGTGTGTATCATGTATATTTCTTTGGCACGGTCTACAGCCCCGCTCTACGGATTTTGATTTATTTAGTGTCGTTGTAATAAAATTAATAAAAGTGTCATAGTGATGTCACTATGTAGGCTAGAAAACGTATCTTTTTTGTTATGATACGTTTCTCGTTTTTCATTTATTTTAAAAACTAATTGGAATAGTAGCAACCTCTGAATAATTATAATTTCTTTAAAATGTCCGAAGTTGAGTTAATTCGATGTGAAAAATGTGAATGCAACAAAAAATATAATAAATATGGACTCTTTGGACTCTTGTCCAATAAATATTTAACGGTGAGACGTCAACGGAATGAAGATTTTAATATTTTGCATATGAAATTTAAATTCACGCCATGATCAAAAGGAAAATATTCAAATTGCTTCATACAAAAGAATGATAGAATTTTACTTTACTGACAATATGACTACGTTCCTGATATTTTATTATCTGTGTTATTACGGTTTTTTTCTTACCAACTAATAACATTGGGTAAACCATAGTGTTGAAATATACCTAGCTCGTATAAACTTCTCTCCGTTTCTTTGAAGAATATTCTTCAATTTTTGGTATATCGGTTTGTTTGTGAATTCTATAGAAAATCCCACGGTTCATACCACTAAAGATTGAGATAAAAATCCCTCATTTTTGTCTTTTAGCTCAGGTTCTAAACATTGTCTCCTAACAAACATAAAGGTCGATATTATGTACAGTAATAAAAAAGAAACAGTTTATAAAACTATAAATTTTATTATACTTTTCCTGAGCGAAAATAATCGACTCCTATTAACTGATATAATAGTCTCCCTATTGCTCGTCTTTATAGTTCATTTAATACCACATAAGACAAAATAAAAGGAAAATAAATATTATAAATCTACTACGCTCAACTTATATTTTATTAGCCCTTCTGTTACATTAAGAACACAAGAATCTGAGACATCCCAATTTTTATTACTTTTAACATAATTTATTTTACGCCAAGACCTTTGAACCTATTAAAAAATCCCTACGCCTATATTTTGGAGAGTTTAAAACGGTTGAAAGGTAGTAAGAATGTATGAAGAAAGACTACGATTATATTAGGAAGCCGTACTATATGGCTATTTTCTTGTAAATTAAGAAAATTGTAACGTATACGTTAATTTATAATATTATAATGTTTTAAAAACTCAAATAATGTACCAAAACAATGTAGCAAAAACAAATATTCTATAAATAACGAAACACTAAGACATCAAAAGCAAAACTGACTTCAAAACATACCTTTCTCTTGAAAATGGTCTTATTATAATAGGTATAATCATACCCTACAGGAAAAACAGAAGCTAATTTACAAAACGTATCACCCCCAAAACACATCTAATTATAAAAAATACCCATGCCTCGTGTAATAGCGATTTACACCTGCGTCCCATTTAAATGTAAAAAAATATGAGATAAAAATATGACTAAATGAGTCCCTTACTTCGCATGAACTTACTCAGACCTTCTAAATTAACCTATTCTGTTTTTAGGGCACTCATTAATTTTCCTTGTGGCACCATTTATTTATTTTAGGAACTGTTTTGTGCGACTCTTTACTTTTTCACGACGAGTTTTACCAGTTTCTTGGTTATTTTCGCCTGCATTAATGATAAACGTTGCCTTTTATAAATGATCATTGTGTTCTTACATTATAAACGAGTGTCATTCTTAATTATCTCACTTATTTTCACACTGTATTTTCATTGGTGATTTCTTCACCTTGAACCGTCTTTTTTATTCCATTAGTCTCCTACTAAAAGCACTTTTGAATCTTCATAACTTATTCATGACACATCTAATAGGTAGGTAACGATATTCATAATTATTATTCCAATATAATATGCTGAATAAATACAAAAATCATTTATTAAAAGCAACTTAACTAGAAATAAGTTGAAAGATGGAAATGAAATTACTGTAAAACAACACCAAAAAAACATAGTCAACAATTTTATAAGATGTAAGTGTATCAAATTCTCCAGACTTGAAGTTTATTAGCGAAGATAATTTAATTTATAGTTGGTATAATATTACATTTATCAAATGCCTAAGACGCATTTAGCCGGCTAAACCTAGGTAACCACAATTCGGCTTTTACCTCCACATTTTAACGTTTAAGCTCCTGTGCGAACCATAGTGCTCAGAGACATTTTATAGTCTCCGATAGAATATCGGATGTAATGTATGTACCTACATACTTTTAATATTATACATGTAGGTATATTATAAGTAAAAATATGGCTTAATATACATTTTTTATGATTAAATTAAAGGTACATCAGATACCGTAGCTGTAGTCAAAAAGTTGAATATTCAAATTTTTCTGATATTTCGTTATTCTAGTGGCAAATTTATATTGTGGTTTTCAATCCTGAATCGTAAACAAAAATGCTAAGCATAATTTAAATTGTAATTGAATAATATTATTCTTTAAGGGCCGATTTTTCAATGCTTGGATAAAACTTATCCGTCCAATAAAGTATTACACAATAATATTAAAATGTCACGTAAACTGTTAAATACGGGATACGTTTTTAAAATGATAGTTTTATACATTATTCGACGAATAAGTTTTATCCAAGCATTGAAAAATCGGCCCTAAATAAAATAAGAATTTGAAGAATCGCTGAAAATTCTATTATAAGCCCGGCATTCACTACACGCACCGCGAGCCGAGCCCCGAGCCGTACCAATCCGTGGACAAAGAATTAATTTAAATTGATAGACAATGGTTTTATCATTTATGTCATACGATATTTAGTCAATTGTTCGATATCGTTTGGTATAATATAGATTCTCTATGAAAGTAAAAGGTAGATTACCTTCAATTATACTTGTAAATTTTAGTTCTACACAAATGTAAATTAATGTTTAGCTAAGTTTAAATTTTCGGTGAATAATGATAACTCTTGATTCGTTATTAAGTAAATGTAATAATTCTAATTGTAATAACTTTTGGGTTCAATTAGTTATTCGTTTGGGACCTTAACCCAATTAAGGTTTATGATTGTGTTTTCTTATACAACAAGAGTATAGTTATATACAATGGTAAATAATATTATACTTGTAAATACAATGTAGTCATGCTACGATAATATTTTTAATTTTTGTTGATTAAGTTACGATAATCTACTATGTCATAATAATATTATGATGATAAGTTATGATATTCGGGCCTCCCATGCTTCCACTTATCTTACGATAAACAGTAGCATTCAATTAATGCTAGTACCTATTTGATGATCTTCCCTACAAGCTTAGTCCAATTCGACCTGAAAAAACCTTCAAAATATCTTCATACCAACACAAAGCCAAGATTTGTGAAATGTAAACTGCTATCGGCCGACAAAATTCGCAAGTGATGTAATGTCAGGGGAAGGCGTTGGCAAGATTAACGTAGCAGCATCCGCACTACGTCTCACCCGACCCTATTACTTTATGGCCCGACCCCGTCGATATCTTTGTTTGGATATGCATAGTTTAGAATTAAAAGCGTATTTGGAAAGGACGTTATGTAAAAGTTGTGGTTTAGTATTCATTCGACACGGTCGAAGGTCAACATTGATTACGAATATTGGTTGTAATTAATGTGTGTTATGAAAGGATATGAATGAGATATAGAACATAATATTATAAGGATATTTCATATTTCTTTAGTTTGCTGTCTTTTTAATTACTAGCTTCCGCCCACGACTTTGTACGTGCATCTCCGTTTTTCCCCGTTCCCGCAAGAATTTCGGGAAATCCTTTCTTAGCGCATGCCTACGTCCTAACATCTACCTGCATGCCAAATTTCAGCCCGATACGTCCAGTGGTTTGGGCTGTGCGTTGATAGATCACTATATCAGTCACCTTTGAGTTTTATATATATAGATTATTAGCTTAATTTGCTAAATAGCACTTGAAAAGTAGCATTAATTTGTCAATTTAATGATACCTTCTTCTCTCTTATCCTATTCTGGTAGGCAACACCCATAACATCTGTTATGGTCATCTATGTGCGACGCAATTTGCTTACCACCGCCTCCCGCAAACGAGCAGACGCACTGCCTAGTCACTAGTGCGTCTGCTCGTTTGCCTCCCTATGAAATAAATAAAAAAAATCTTTATACGTAACATAAAACGCGTGTTCCTTGAATGGTTCAATAGTACCCACACAGAAAATTGGCAGTATTAGCGATTAATTGGCGATATAAATATACTGCCAATTTTCTCTAAAAATAAAAGTACGAAAAGTCACTTAGAAATGATATAGTTTTACCCAAAGCGCGAGAACAATCTAGACTTTCATCTTCACGTACGATATTAGTTATCTCAACAAAACTGAAAGCCAAATTTACATCCAAACTTTTTCAGTATTGAAAAGCAGAACGGATCGAATAGGTCTTTTTACATGGCGTCCCATTTCACGTTACATTTCGATTGAGCGCGAGCAAGCCAGGTAAATAAAAGTTAGTAAATTAGTTAGCGAACTTTAACGGCAGCCATTTTGTTCGACATTCTCTATTTTCTATGTCTTGCGGAAATATTGCTGCGTAGTTGGGGATATTATCGTCTTATATTGTTTCCTTATTGAAAATGTTGTAGGATACTGGGAATTACTTAATGTTCTAATTTAGCATCATATTAAAGCTTATTACTTTATTAATTATGTGTACCTACTATACTGTACTTTGTAGTTATTTATTATTGTTTTATTTATTAATAGCTTTGTAGTTTAAGCCAATTTTCCAATAAAAGTACACTTATAAATAAACAAATACCCTACAAATATAACAACAAAACAAAACTAACAATTCATTATGAACAATCAATATAAAACTATTGTGACAAACATCACAATATCCGAACAACGTTCGACCGAAAATTTTTAATCTGTGCAGCGAACTCTAGTCTGTAATTTTTGTTCTATATTGACAATAGACAAGTCTCAATTGCCCTGAAAAATCGACACGTTTTTGCAAAGCCATCAAAACAATTACATAAAAAAAGTTATAGCCAATGTTTTCAATATGGCTTTGTGTTCGAAACGCGTTGTAACATTGTTCTTTACCAATGTGTTCCAATCGTCTATTTTTCCAGTTATTTTGGAATAGCTTCGATTCTGCGTTATGAAACTTTTTTAAATAGGAAATGAAATTAGAAATAAGAGAATACATGAACGAATTGCAAATGTACACTTTAGTAGGCCTACGAATATAATGCAAAACAAAGACTAATTATTGATAATGAGAGTCATATTAAAATATATTAAAAATGATACCACATTAACACAAAAATTACATTATAGGTACTTCTCGTTCCTATATTATGAACTGTTTACAGGCAGTCGAACTTTATATTTGCATCTTCTTTTTCCACGCAATGTAAGACAGAACGCTTTATTACAGTATAAAGACAAGACAATAGCATATTCTTTGACGAAATCTGCTCACTGTCTTAGCTCTAAACAAAAGGCATCTTCATCTGTCTCAATGACTGCACTACAACTCACAACGTAACTTCTAAGCAATGAAAGAACGTTTCAGCGATTTCAAATACGCAGTACTTTATGCAATAAGATATAAACAATAGTGGCTATATTACTAATATATATTTATTTCGATCATAATAAAATGCAAAAATCGCAATTTCAAAACTACTTCGCAATCATTGAGTTACTATGTACTACGTATTAGAGAGGGAATCGCTACTACACTATTTGTAACACGAGTTAGAGCCAAGCGTCTCAAACATCGCTTATATATCTATGACTAACTAGCCGCCCCACGCGCGCCCCGCACCGCCGCGATTGTCGCACAGATTTTGATCGTGGTGTCCCTCTCTATACGAAGTAATAATACCTCAATGTTCGCAATACGAAAAAAATCTATTTCAATTAAAAGTCACTGTTTAACAATACACCTAATTCTTTGACCGTTTTAAAGTGCTGTAAATGGAAATCAAAAGCTTTTAAAATAAACTTGGAGTCCAAATAATATGACTTGTCTCATGACCTACCTAACCTACAAGTTGTTCAACAAATGATTTTCATTTATATTTTTCTTTGAACTGTATGTCCAAGAATCCAATAGTTTATATAGGCTTCATGACTTATACTCCTGTGGAAATTATTATGAACTGATGATGAGGACGATTTCACAATATATAAAGTAATGAACAATTACTCACGAAAGAGTACACAGGGCCAAAACTCAACCAATTTAATCTGAACGACAGGCAAGTGTTATCGGCTTAACAGAATATTGTTTGCAAATTGAATGCCTCGTATTGCTGCGTTTTTACTTTTCGATCATTTTATTAATGGATTCTCTCTTGAAAATAACTTATATCGTACATTTTGTACAATTAAATGCTTCAAATAATACGAATGATTCAATTCTTTATGTCATATACAAAGTTAATTTTTATATATTTGAAAATTTAAAATTAAAATTCTATAAATAATAAATTCAATCTACTTACTCTGTCTCAGTTTTAAAATAATTTACATATCTGGCAGGCTGAGGAGAGATTCAGATTTATCCAAGAAGGATTTATCTAACAGTATATAATTTAACCCGCGCAAAGTTTGACTTACGCAAATCAGGAGCACACGAGGCGTCTTTCTGTTAACTTCAACTGAACTTTTAGGAGTTTATCATAACTCAACATTTTCTAGACCATGTGTTGCCAACGTTTAAGCTTAGTTCAGTTTTTAGAGTTACTTCACACACTTTCTTAAAGATTCAAAAGTTAAGTAACTGATTTTGACGGCGTTTTCACATTCTTTAATATTGAAATTTTCAGGTCTTCGAACATTATATTATGTATTGCTCATATACCTAGATAATTAAAGCAGTAATTTGTTAGTTTGAAAAAACTAGATAATACCCGTTAGATTTATAGAAGATAATCTCAATAACTTCTAAGAAACCTTTAAATCTTTAATCAGCATGAAAACAATTGCAAGTAAACGAATATACGAACTTGTTTTGTGCATTGTACATTTTACGATTTTCCCATCCCATTACGAATTCTAAACTTATCTTCACAAATATAGTACCTGATATAACGATAAATCCTTTGATATTTCTACCCACATTGCGCAAACTTATATCTTCAAACTTCACCGATCAATCAACGCTATACTTTGCATTCCAAGGACAAATATTAGATTTCCGCAAAACAAATATATTTATCGCGACGATATATCGCTTCAGAAGTGTAGTAAATATGTTAAACTATGTCAATGCGTTGTTTCTGTATTTGGGGAAGTAACGACAACAATTATATTGTTAACAATCCAGAAAATATCCATTGTATAATTTAAGTTTGTTTGGATTATTCCGTTTGCCTCTTTGATAATAAATAATATGACTTTGAAAAAAGAAGAAGTAAGGTTTTAAAACGATACGTCCATTGTGGATATATTGTAATTTCTACTAAATTAAATCTTGTATCTAATCGTTCGTTTCATATAACTATACGTGCAACAAAATAGGCACACCTGCACTAGCTTTCCTTGCATAGGTACTCTGAAACTAGAATTTCCATAGTCTTTCGTGCAGTAAATCAAAATTGTCGAACATAGCTTAAGTTCCACCAAAAGAAATATAACATTAATCACACGTATGAGATCAGTTATACAAAAGAACAATAAGCAGTTTATCCAAAGCACTTAACGAGTTTATTGGTCCCTTCAGAAGTTAATTAGTCATTAATGCACCAAGCCGTCGCCCGAAAGATAAGGTTTATAGCGTGCCCAGGCGCCCGACAGCCGAAAAATATTGCCGCTCCTAATTTATTGGCATCTTGGTAATAAATCACAGCATTATATATTAAGGTATGCCGTTTTCACCACACAAACATGCGTTTAACGTAATCCCCTTGGCTCTTGGGATTGAGGTTTACTGCTGTAATATGGGACACGATATTGCTTTGGCTGCATTTTTGTTTAAGATCTAGTTTTATATTACCGTCTTAATAAGTTATTGAGACAGCGTAGTGTGATCTAGGTTAAATATTTCTTTGGCCTAAAAATACGGATTTGTTGCGGAAAATCAATCTGATATTCAGGAATCATCATGACCTGAGTTATCTATGTCTATTTGTACATCTACTAGACGTTGGCAGATAATATGAAGAAAAATTTCTCCAAGAATAAGTATTTCTTGGAGCTGATAAGTTAATCCTTGTGTACGATGAAATTCTAATAGAAAATCAGTTTAACCGCCGTCTGAACAAAACCCTACATAAACACACACAGATAACTTGTTACCTTTGTGTAATGCAATTTCATTTATTCCATTATAAAATGAACTAAAGGGCATTCAATTCCCTGCTCCCAGATACACGTGGACACGTGCGTCGATTAATTTCTCTAAGCGCTGAACCTAATACAGAGTTACGGTCGTAAGCGAACTTAGTGTTCTCGATAATTCTCTATGACCTACATATTGAGCTGGTATTATGACTGATATAAGATATGTCTTCTGTATATATTTGTTAGGAATTGCCGGGATCCTTGCTTTATAGATTAGCATGTTTTACCTCCAAAATTGGTTTGATTGCTGGTGAAGAATAAAATAATTCTAAAAGAAAATCTCAGCGTGATAGGGAACAGAAAGCATCACTTACTAACTCATAAAGAGAAATAATGGGGAAATAGTTGTGAATTGGACCTGTCTATATCTAACACTGAAGTAAATGTATACCTCACGTATAACTTCTCTCTACCATAATATGTTTGCAGACAACTTACAAATCTACCATCACCCTACACTTGATGATTTATCTAACGCTATTATCACTATAAACGCGGAACTTGCTACGATAGTAACATGGTGCGAGCAATTTGGCCTTACAATCAACCCTTCCAAAAGCCAAGTGACCATTGTTGGAAGTCAGTACCTTATTTCGGAGATTGACTGGGGTATTTTGCCTACTGTAAAAATTAGGTGTGTGGATATTCCTTTTAGCAAACAAGTTAAAAATTTAGGTGTGATTATTGATCAAACGCTTTCTTGGTCTCAACATCTCCAGCTACTCAGTCGTAAATTATATGCTGCATCTAGCTCTTTACGACGCCTTCGCAACTTTCTACCCATACCGACAAAGGTTATGTTAGCACAGTCCCTTCTCCTTCCTATTCTTGACTACGCTGATGCTTGCTTTCTCGACTTAACATCTGAGCAATTGGATAAGCTTGAGCGACTTCAAAACCATTGCATTCGGTTCGTGTACGGTCTCCGTAAATACGACCATGTCTCTCACTTTCGTAAGAAGCTCAAGTGGCTCCCAATCCGCCTTCGCCGGAATGTTCATTACCTACTTCTTTTGTATCGAATCCTTTTCAATCCCAAATCTCCTTCCTACCTAAAAGACCAGTTCCAATTCCTGCACTGTGATAACTATTCTCTCCGATCTGTGGACAGGTTAGTGCTATCTATCCCTTCGCACCGCACACATTTCTATGGTGGCTCCTTTTCTGTTACTGCCGCCGGTTTATGGAACTCCCTGCCCGTTAGCATCCGAAAAGCTCAAACATTGTCTAGCTTTGCCAAACAAGTCCGAAGCCATTACCAAAACTTAGCATTTAACTCCGATCAGTAAGTTCCATATTATTTTAATTAGTATTTTGCTTTATTTTTTATTGTTATGGTTTTCTTCTTCCTCTTGGTTTTAACGTATTGTATGAATAATGTATGTATGTTTTTTTTTTATAGTGTTATTTAGTTTTATATTTTATTTTATATATGTGTTATAAATATTGTATGTATTTTGTGCATATGAGTATGTATTTATATGGATTAGTAATATGTATGCATATATTTTTTTTTTTTTT